>PITA01007445.1:0-91409 GCA_004023965.1 Spilogale gracilis | reverse complement strand
TCTCTCTGCCTGCCTCTCTGCCTACTTGTGATCTCTCTCTCTGTCAAATAAATAAATAAAATCCTAAAAAAAATAAAGTAAAGAAAAACATTTCACTTTATTTGTAGTATGTGCGTATGGATGAGGCAAAAATTTATGCCATTTATGCCAATGGACTGACTCATGGGTACCACCAATGCATTCTGTAGAATAAAGGGATATTATTGTAAAAAATATATATATATATAACGAGGTGAGTATTTCACCCATACATGCATGTTTTTTAAAATACCACAAGTCTATAGAGCACATGTGTACAGATAGAAAAACAAACACAAAACCTCTAGAGGTGTGTTTTGATTACAGATGTCAGTTACTTGTGGTTGCATTTCACTCTGATTCCGTTCAGGTATATGCTCTAGGAAGTAGTAAAAGCTAGAGGTTTAAAAAGTAAAATGGGATAAGAAAAGAAAAAGGTAAAGGAACAGCGGGGTATATGCATATTTTCTGTCTATTAGTGGTGACATATTGTGATGAAAAGGGTCTAAGGATTGAGGGTGTATCATTAGCACAGAAAACACACACGTCTTTCTATTTGCTTTCCCTCGTGACATCACTGAGATTTCAAACAGCACAGCCCTCTGATGGGCACTGGGGCGTTGTTAAGGGGAGCAATCAGCAGGGAGGCACTCTTACGATGGCATCTGACCAAGTATGCATGGATTTCAAAAGGACAAAGGAAAACTGAAAGGAACTAGGAGTGTATATAGCTATGTGTTTCTCTAATCTACAGATTTCCCAGGTTTCTATGACAGATCTACAAGAGCCTGAGAATAAAGTGAAATTGCTCACTGCCTATCCCTGTCTGGTTGAGTGAAAATACAGAGTATAAAATAATTCTTTGGAACAAGCAATAGGAGAGGCTTAACACAGTATAGTAATGTTACATGACATGGGCGCAGCTGAAGGATGGATGTAGTCTGGCGTGCATTGTTAGAGAGGGAGTGTAAATATGCCCAGTGTAGGTGTACATGTATCTACCTCTCAGTCTATCCTCCCACAAACATAAATGTATGCACATTTTTTTATACTTAGAAAAGGGAACTAAAAATATGAAATGAAATTTCCTTCTGTGCCTTGCTACAGCCCTTTTGCTCATAGTAAACTCACAGTTGAGTTCTCCCCAAAAAAGTCTAATTAAAACAAAACAAAAGAGAGCAAGAAACAAATAAAAGATCAGTTGGTTGCCAGTTTTAATTGATAATGAATAAAATATGATTAAAATTAAAGTTGTTGAAAGGGAAATTTTAGCTATAATACATTTAATTATGTCCAAGAGTAAATTTATAAGGTGATATATGGACTCATACAACAGAATCTAAACCAATTCTTTATTTTTAAATAAAATGTCTAGAACTAGAAATATATTTCCTTTACAGGATAAAGTGCATCTTTCTCAAAACTCAGAGGTCAAAAACAATAGAGGCATTTGTACTAAAATCAACCAGTAAATTCGGAGACAAAATTACTACTATTATTAAGACCCGTGACACACACACACAGATTTGAAAATGGCTCAAAACATGTGAAAGTTTGTTTAAAATCTCCTTCGTGATTTGTGAAATGCACACTAAAAAAGCCCACCGAGAGAAGGAAAGTAAATGGGAAGTAGGATAATCCAGGAAGAGAAACAACAGAGACTTTGGACACAGAAACAAACGGAGGGACTTGGAGGGAGGGGGGTAGAGGGATGGGAGAGCCTGGTGGTGGGTACTAGGGACACCTAAAGCGTGGAGCACTAGGTGTGGGGAATGGGGAATGAATCTTGGAACACTGGAAAAAAAATTAGTAACAATAAAAAAAAAAGCCCACTGAGATATCATTTCTCACCATCATATTTGTGAAAAATGAAACAAACTCTGTTAGTAAAGATGAGGAAAAATAAGCCCTCTCATACACTAATAGCAGAGACGGAAGCCGGCACAAACTTGCCTGAGGGACATTCAGCAAGATCTGTCAGTACAACCCATACTCTTGTTTTTTGATACAGCAATCCCACTCCTAGGAATTTGTCTTGAAGTTACATCTTCAACAATACAAAAATACACATGTATAAAATGATTTGTGCATCACTGCTTTTTTTTTTTTAAGATTGTATTTATTTGACAGAGAGAAACACAGCCAGAGAGGGAACACAAGCAGGGGGAGTGAGAGAGGGAGAAGCAGGCTTCCCGCCGTGCAGGGAGCCCGATGTGGGACTCGATCCCAGGTCTCCAGGATCATGACCTGAGCCGAAGGCAGTCGCTTAACCAACTGAGCCACCCAGGCGCCCCATGTACATCACTGTTTTTAACTGCAAAACATTGGAAACAAACTAAAGGACTATATTTTAAAAAGTGGTTAAGCCTTCCAGCATATGTTCACATAGTGGAATACTATGCAACTGTAAAAGCAAATAAGGAAGATCTTTATGAAGTAAGATGGAGTGATTTCCAGGATATGTGGTTAAGTGGGAAAAAAAGGAAAATCTTCTGTAGCATCTTTATAAAAGAAAGAAGGGGTTATAAGAACATGCATATGTATCTTCTCATTTGACAAAAAGAAATATAGGATGAATAAGCTAGAGACTAATGCTATTGGTCACTTACAAAAGGGGGGGTCAAACATGGCGGAGCTGGTGGGGACAGGGAAGAGGGTCCGGGAGATGGACAAGGAGCCATGTCTCTCTGAGCACGCTTTCTTTGGGTACATATACATACAACAAATCAACAAATCAAATCAACCTGATTTTTGGGAAAGATTCCCAAATGGAATACAAACCTATTACTAAATGAAGCTATTAATAAATGAACCTATTACTAGTGAAAAAAAATAACAAATTGAAGGGGGGGGAGAAAAGTACTAACCTAAAGTAAGTGGGGCAAAAAAAACCATATATATATATATTCAAATATATATACATATGTATATTTGACAAAATATATATGTGACAATATATATGTGACAAAAAAAATATATGTGACAAAATACTTGTGCCATAAACCTAAAGACAACAGAAATCTACACGAATAGTGTACTCCAGCTAGGAAACAAGTTAGCCACCTTCTGTGTACTGTAGGATTCAGAACATAAATAAATACAGTGGGGAAGTAAGAGCCAGGCTTCATACTGCTGAAGACAGGAGTTACAAGTTAAGAAAACTGTGAAAGCTAGAATGAGCTTTGTGGTGTTGGACTGGAATCAGAGGTATATGAACTCACTGGTTTAAAAATACAGAGAGACGAATTATGTCTGCACATGCAGACTTCCTAGCTCCGCCCACTGGGCGGGCATCCCTCGATGAGAATCACTTTAAGATAGTAGAGTTATTGAGTGAGATTATCTTTACACGTTTTTTTCTATATCCTGTGATAATAGACAACACCTTCTAAATTGTGTGTGTATGTACATATACAAACATATAAAGTAACATTTTGCATGTATATATGTAACAGACTTACATAAGTGTGATTAGGCATATAAGTTTATTATATGTATGTATACAGAGTTTTACAAATATGAAACAAGATCATATATATTGTTATATGTAATCAATATCTGTTATATGTCTTTGTATATAGTTTTTGTGTCTTAAGCAATGTAAATCTTACCGTCTTAGGAAGTTTATTTCAAGGCCCACTTTATTTGCATTTTTTTATACATCTGGATATTTATGGACTGCAAAGAAGAAAATGGAAGCCGCTTTGCTTTTTGGAAAGTAGAAGTGAGGTAAGGAAACATCTGGAATCATTAGGTCTTATGGAAGCCCATAAGATAATTTATTTAAAAATTTGTCTATATAATTACAACTCTTTGCTCTTCAGACTTTTTACTCTGGATTGCGTCTGCTCATTTTTTGATGAAGCAAATGCCTCTGCTTTGTCCTAAAACAAATAACAGGAACAGAAGCACATACCCTTACTCCCAGCTTCTGTCTGTTAGGTCGTGATGGGCACCCTCTATCCTGCAATCAGATGCAATCCGGTGCTCAACAACATTTTTTCTATATGCTTCTGAAGTCCATGGGAACATGACTTGGTCCAGAAATTATCTCACTAACTTGGAGGGCAGTGGATTTCACACTGGGTAGGACCTCAGCATGGAGAATCCACATGCTGTTTTTGATATTCATTAATCATCTAGCTAATTTGTTTTAACACAGGAGTGCTGACAGCAAACGAATGTTATTATAGCAACGGTGACTGCATAATCCAGACTATTATGGCATTAACATTTACGAAGTTGGCAGTTCCATGTTCAGATATGGTCAATGTTGTCTTTCTGTCTGATTGCAAATATATCTATATTTAATTCACATCTGCTATAATCATCAGGTGGGCTAGATAGGGCCAGTGGGATAAATGGATTGCAACATTTTTTTTTTCTTATTTTGATCACAACGTCAATATATTGAAAGCCTGGGGTTTATGAATCTCAGAAATACATGGATTTTATTTTCATATTCTGCAGTTTAAACTGAAAGTAAAGTTTACTGTGTAATATACCATGTATTTATAGTATGACTTTAGATTTCTTGCATCACATAGTAGTGAAATTAACCAAACTTGGGAAAAGCCGTGTCCCTACATTATAAAGACAAGAGAAATAAAAAAAAATGTATGGATCACTGTTTTAGAATTTTAGAAATGTGCACTATTCTTCACGTAGATAGTAGCTTGCAGCCATTTTACCTTTTCAAAAGATGTTTCTCTTTGTTATTCTATATTATTGTCACTTACTTCTGAAAGAGAACATTTTATTACATTGTTAAAAATAATGCTTAAACAGGTTATAACTTACCTAATGTCTTTCAGCTTGTTAGTGGTTGAACTGACTCTAATTAATGTTCCCTAATTCCCAGATTCAGGGACTAGCCATTAACTAACACATCTTTGCTCTAGATACACCATGGCTTCTTGATTTAAATAAAATTATAAGCTGAGCCTGGTATCAAAAACTCAGAGATAAAAGACCCCTTCCTCCTTTTATCAAACATGTACCATGAACGCCTTCCTCTTCCATCCTCTCATTCGTGTTATTTCAAAAAATTACTCCTAGGGAAGAAGATATTCCATTATTTGAGTTGTTATGTCATTATCAGGAAGCACTTAAGAATGCATTTCTTAATGCACTCCTTATTCTCTGAAATATACTAAATGCCTTTAATAGATTGAGAGACATTAAGTGAAAGGGAAAAACCAAGACGTTTGAAAGGACTTCTATTCACCGCACCAAACTGCAACTTTTTACCCAGTAGGATAATAGAGGAAATAAATGGTTCTTGCCCTGACATGTTTACATTGTTATCTAGAGTCCTTTAAACAGTAGCAGAGCTGTGGTTCTCTTGATTTGCTCACTCATTCTGTTATTAGAGAAATTCTTAACCTCTTCCAAGGGGAGCCATTTTTCTGTCTTCACTCTTTTTCCTAGGGCCCATTCCCAGTTCATCAGGATACTGTCAGGATGTTGAAAGTGTGTCCATGTTCCCTCCTTCCCATATGTAGTAGTGTTGCTCAGTTATCACTCCCACAGAATGAGCTCATAAGCTTTATGCATAACAAAAGGCAATTTGACACTTACTTCATTTTGTTTGTGAATTGCTAGCCAGTCAAATGCTGGTAGAATTCAAACTATAACATGTCTATAAAACTGAAAAAAAATACAACATGGTATAGAGGAGAAGTTTTTCATGTTCAACAAAATATGTCTTTTACTTAGGATGTAGAATAAAATACGTCAATCGTGCAAGTAAATCACTTAAAAATGGATCTTTTAGATTTCAATTGTAACTGTAGATGGCTATAAGTAGAGAGCACACAGATGAAGACATCTTATATTTACTAATTTTGAAGGAACCTTTTCATTAAATTAAGCCATTTAATTGAGGAGATATTATGACATTGGAACTCTGAGGTGCATCTTTTAAGCAAGTAGAAGGAATACCATTGTATTTAAAGGAATACTGATGGTTTCAAACCGGTGACTTTGCTGAAGATATATTATTTCAAAACCTAAGTGCAAATATTAAGTTCAGGTACATATATTTTATACAAACATCTTATTTCAATTCAATGTTCTTATCTGAAATCCAGGTCCTTATGGTTCACTTATTTTGCATTATTAGTGTTCACTCAACTTTTAATGACTCTAAGAGCAAAATATTACATAAAAGCCTTTAAAGAGACTTAAAAATTTTCTTAGAGATGACATAAAAATAAAGCCAGAGTTCTTAAAAAGAAATCATTTGCGTTTCCATCAGTTCTACCATCAGCATGAAAATACTCCTGTGTTGTAAACTTAAAAGGGCTACTTGGATGTGATCATTTTTTTCCCCTTTGCTTAGACATACTTAAATTTTACTTTTCCTGTTATGTGAGGTAAAGTAGGCACCAGATAATTTGATAATAATTTTTAGATAGAGAAAATAATTATGTTAAGTTATATTTTGGAAGCTGCAATTAGCATCTTATCTTGGAATTTGAGTATTATTATTATTTAATTTACTATGTAAACATGTAATTCAGGACATTTATATAATTTGTTGAAGCAGATCACTCTTAAAAAAATAAACAGAATATGTGCTTTTGTCTGGCACCAGACTAGGACATCCTCAGGGCGATTTCCCCAGCTACTTAAGCCCCATTCTTTAACTCAGACCCTAAGAAGGGCTAGCCTGAGATGGAGAGCACTCATCCTTCCAAATGAAGCATCAATCAAGAGCAAAAGGTCAGGTGCTTACTTTAATACATGAAGATGAGCTGATTTGAAAATTATGCTGCAGGAGCGCCTGGGTGGCTCAGTCATTAAGCGTCTGCCTTCAGCTCAGGTCATGATCCCAGGACCTGGGATCAAGCCCTGTATCAGGCTCCCTGCTCGGCCGGAAGCCTGCTCCCTCTCTCACACCCCCTGCTTGTGTTCCCTCTCTAGCTGTGTTTCTCTCTCTTAAATAAATAAATGAATCTTTTAAAAAAAGAAAAGAAAAGAAAATCATGCTGTAGTCGTAGTATTTGGTGTGAGTAGCAAGACAAAAGTTAAGAAGAGGGAAATCAACAGATTTCAAGATAAGAATCAAGATAAGAATCATCTTATGAATCCATCTGGATTCTGTTCAACATAATCAAAATATCCCAGCTAATATTTTAGAACTTATTAATCAAAAAGTATATATTGGAGTAACTGCTTTTTAAAAATTAATGGTAATATTTAACATGATAATACTCAGATGTCACTCCTGCTGAATCACAAAGAACTTCCTATTTGCCCCTTGTATCTTACAAGAATAACAACGTATGAAAGAAAATCATTCACTGATATAAAAACCTAAAAATTGATTGAAAACCCTCCACTGGTTTCTTGTTCTCAGTTAAGATATAAGAAAGCTAAAGCAAAAAATAAGTCAAATAATGTATCTCAGTTCCAAACAGTAAGTGCCACAGACTTTTATGAAATGTCATAGCCCCAATGCCAATAAATCTCAATGTTCTTGCAATAATCTTAATTTCTCAAGATAAGGACTAGAGCAGAATATATATACCCTAAGGAAGATCTTGAAAACCTAGCAAAATTATTACTCACCCTTCTGATTTCATTTTCTTAAAGATTTTATTTTATTTATTTAACAGAGAGAAACACAGCTGGAGAGGGAACACAAGCAAAGGGAGGGAAAGAAGGAGAAGCAGGCTCCCCGCAGAGCAGGGAGCCCAATGCAAGACTCGATCCTGGGACTCCAGGATCATGACCCGAGCCGAAGGCAGATGCTTAAGGATGAGCCACCCAGGCACCCTCTGATTGCATTTTCTAAGCTAACTGGTTATTTAGGCATAAGGGTCTTTGTTAAGACCCTAAGTTTATTATATTTCTATCTTTAAGAAGAGTAAAGCTAATACTTTTTCTATCACATTTCTAAATTTAAATTTTACTTTTATCAACACAATTTAGTAGTGTACATGATGTCTAAGAACCTAAATTTATTGTATTTCTTACTCTAAAAAGAGTAAAACCAATACTTTTTAATCACATTTTTTAATTCAAGTTTTACTTATGTCAACATAATTTTTTTTGAATATTTTATTTATTTGACAGAGAGCAACACAGCCAGAGAGGGAACACAAGCAGGGGGAGTGAGAGAGGGAGAAGCAGGCTTCCTGCCAAACAGGGAGCCCGATGTGGGACTCGATCCCGGGTCTCCGGGATCATGACCTGAGCCGAAGGCAGTCGCTTAACCAACTGAGTCACCCAGGCGCCCCATGTCAACATCATTTAATAGTGTACATGATTTTGAAATAATTTTCTCCACAGTTATGTCATTTTTCTACTATAGTAAAGAAATGTAGATATCTACTGCTCCTAGATCTAATTAAAATTAAAATAAATAAAGTAGCATGATAAAATATTTTACTTCAAATCTACTTTCTCCGTAGTATTCATCATCTGTTTCTGTTACTTTAATTTCTATTGACAATATCAACTTTTATATCTACTAAAGCATCATAAAAGGCATACCAATTATACTTATCATGTGGTATATGTAGATTTGCACACATTTTTAAGGAACATAATGTATTTCTTGAAACTGCAAGAAACTGCATAACGTGGTCCTTGAAACTCCCAAGAGATTTCTAAATTTTGCCAAGGAATTTTTACAGATTACTCAGATTTGGCCCATGTGCTTAACTCCAATGAAGATATGCTACTAAGTGTAATTCAGGCATAGGTGAAACTTTGGGACATAATTTATTTTGCAAATACGGTAATTTGTGTTTTTCTATAAATATAAATGTTGACTGGGTGTCTGTAATTTATGGTATACAAAAATCAGAGCCCCAGCATGTGCAGCTTAGAGATGATCTGTCCCTGTTTCCACTGTCTTTTTTTCTATGACTTATGTAATTAACAATTGAGTGGGAGAGGGGGGGAAAACTGACCTGAAATGATATTGAAGGGCAAGAGTTGACAACATTTAGTGACCTCTAACACATTTATAATCAAGTTAAATTTGTAAACAATGGTCATCGTAGAATGATAACTCCAGTCAAATGAAGGACAGGAGGACAGGGAAATAAGGGAACTTTTTAGTAATTTATTTAAAGCTGGTCTGAAAAGAAAGAGAGAGAGAGACTGATTCAGAGAAACCTCCCATGAGAACGGGGTCTCATGGCATTTCTAACCTGATTTCCAGGCCAGAGAAATTCTGATGGATATTCAAACTTTGAATGGCGATGCGCATCAGACTTATGAACCTTTGGAGAGCCATCCTTCATTAGGCTTGACTTCAGTGGGGAATAAGCAGCAAGAACAGATGGGTTACTAAGGCAAAGGTCTCCATGCTAATCATATCAAGAAAGACCAAACCAAGGACAGGATATCCATAGTAGATTCGTGATTGTTTCAGCCCTCCAAATTAGAAGGCTTCTCTAAGGTTTACTGCAGATATCAACCAATTTTTAAAGAAATAGAATTTTTTCCATACTTCGCACATGAAGTGAATACAGTTCCTAGGTGCAAAGCAAAGCACGGGGTTTACAGCAATAATGCAAACTTAAAGGGTCAATTTGGGGAACTCCTGTTATGTATGCGATTTTTTTTTTTTTTTACCATGGGACCAGAAGTTAAAGATGTTAAAGTTCAAGTTCACTTAGGAGAAGAGTCAAAATGAGAACCAGAGGGAAGATTCCCAAAAAGTGCATGTATAAGATTCCAGGTGATAAAAAGTTAAGGCCTATGCACAAGCATAGGCTACCAGCTCTGTTGCCAAGTCTAAGAGCCATGAAGCAAATGCAGCAGAAGGGTCCCCCCATGGGGAGTTTATGGGAGAAGTAATGAAAACAGGAGCATCTCTTTTTCATTTTCACCAACTATTATTCTTAGCAAGCCTGTAAGACATGCTAATTCATCAACAGATAATTCTGTCCATAAATGAACAAATAAAAGGTAAGAAAAAAATCACAAAAGAGTCATTCCCTTTGTGGTATGAGTGGATTAAAACCTACAGTCTCTCATCTTCCAAAGTTGAGCTGGTTGGACCCAAAAGATCTCCCAGATTATACAACTACTTCAACAAATGCCCCATTTTGCTACTTGCATTCTTTTCTTCTGCATTTTACAAATTAGCCATTTGGCAGAAGATACCTTATCCTAAACTCTACATAAGGAAAAAAATAATTTCTCAGAGTTTCCCTCCTAACTCACATAGCAATCTAAAAGAAAGAGAAAAAAATACATGAATTTCTAAACAGTATTGGTGTGGCTTTCTTTACCTCGTTTTATTTATTCTCTTCCTTCTTCCCTCCCTTTTGCTGCTTTTCCCTTCACCTCTCCCCTTTTCTTTCTTATATTCAGAGACCCCATGGGTGAGCCATTGGATCTCTTCCATTCTCACTTAATGGAAGTCCGTGAATGGCAAAGTGAGTCCAAAGGCGAGGAATCAAACCTGATTGGACTATTCACTGAAAAGGCAAGGATAGAAAGTAACCTGCTATCGTGATGAGCCTGGGAGTCAGTTCGGATTCAAATGGCGCTCCTGCTAGCTCCTATGTCAGTTGCCTCTTGAGGAAACCCAGAGAACCCGAGCCTTCCTACCTGGAAGTCGTGAGCACAGAGACTGATTTGCCAGGATTGTGTCTGTTACTGCCTGATGCGGAGTTTTATAAAGGGTGGGAAAATAAGAAGTTTCTTCTATTTCCCATTCTACCACTCATCAGGTTCTAGAAGTAGTAACCTCTCTCTCACTCTTCCCTTCCCTCCCTCAATCTTTCTTCCTATGTCTTTCTTTTAAAAGAAAGGTTATTTTTTTAAGTGACTACTAAAATAAAATTGCAGACCTGAACACTGGTTTTCTGTCTCTTCTCTTCAGGCTCCTTGCCACCGAGTAAATGATTTATTTATTGGGACAGAAAAAAAAAAAAATGGGAAGTGAGTTTTTTTTCCCCAAACATTGTCAACATGATTGTTTGACCTTTGAGATAGGCTAAGGTATAAAAAGGAAAGATTCTTTTCTAAGGCTTTTCTTCTCAAGAGCCTGACAACAAGTGGGGCTAATTGTCACCAGCATTCTGAAATTCTAAACCCATTCCATGAACCTTTAGTTAGAAGCAGACCTTGGCCGAAAATGACTCGAGCAAACTTTCCTTCTTCCCTCCTCCCCTTTCCCTCCCCTGTTTTCGGTTGTTTGCCCTCCATCCATTGTATGACATCCAAGATTTCACATGGAAACACCCCATGGCTTGTTTTTCATTGCAGGTTAAAATCAACTTTAATTTTGTTATTTTTCCCCCTAAGATGTCGCCCATCCTATTAAAATGATTAGGCGTTTCTTTTGAAGAGTTACCTGGGGTAAAAATCGAATTGGCACGTCGGCTGCTGGAAAATGATGCCAAAGGCGAGAGGGTTACCAGCCAAGCTGATACACAGTGAGCTCTCTTAGCCGGGGCTCAATTTCACGCCACAGTGTTAAGATACCATGTGCTCAGCCCAGTGATAAAACCTCTGTGGTTGTTAACCAAGCATCTGAAAATAGAAATGGGTTTCTTCAATAGAGAGGAACTGACCAATATTAAATATCACATTTATGTACAGAGCAGCCATATATCGAATGACAAAATTTAACAAAGATACCTGCTCGGGAGACGTTTAATGCCTAGTTTCGCTCAGTCCCGAGTTCTGGGCTGCCTTTTGTTCATTATGGGAAGATCCAGTTTTTGCCAACATGAGCCGCAAGAGCTTCCATGTAATGGTTTAAATGAAGTTATGTTTTACAAACTGGGTTTTCAACGTGGTAATACGATGCATTCAACAGAGCTTAACGAGAGGACAGAGGAACAGGTTTAAACAGGAGCTTCACACGTTTCCTTAGCAAAGCAAATGGCACTTTGCACTCGCTGGTATATTACAACCGAGTCAGACTGGTATACTTTCTGTACTCCAAAAATGCTGTATTATTATTTTTTTAAGAAAAAAAAAACCTTATTCAACACTGGTGAGAGGATGGAAAGAGCTAATAGAGACCAAATTAATAGAAGGTATTTCTTTTTACTTTCCCACCCTTATAAAACTCCACATCAGGCAGTAACAGACACAATCCTGGCAAATCAGTCTCTGTGCTCACGACTTCCAGGTAGGAAGGCTCGGGTTCTCTGGGTTTCCTCAAGAGGCAACTGACATAGGAGCTAGCAGGAGCGCCATTTGAATCCGAACTGACTCCCAGGCTCATCACGATAGCAGGTTACTTTCTATCCTTGCCTTTTCAGTGAATAGTCCAATCAGGTTTGATTCCTCGCCTTTGGACTCACTTTGCCATTCACGGACTTCCATTAAGTGAGAATGGAAGAGATCCAATGGCTCGCCCATGGGGTCTCTGAATGTAAGAAGAGAAACAAAGAAGAAGTTGTCTGTAGTCAGGGACTCATCACCTCAATTAAAAGATATCTTTATACCAATATAGTCCATTAAATTAGTTCTTTGGTTCCAAAAGTTTAGAAGGCCTACCGTGTTTCAGTGCTATGTGCTTCTCAATGTTAGAAATGTCTCCCTTTGGTCCATTCTGAATTCTTTTTTGCTACAAACTAAGTTTGTATGTGTGTGTGCACAGGGTTATTTACATCTTGGACAGCATGTTTTCATCTTTTGAGTTTTTAGTCCAACTCTTACTAATCATATCACATTAGGCATATGACTTAACCCGCCTCCCCGAACCTTGTTTAGTTTTCTCATCAATAAAATCAGGATTAATCTGATGAGAAGTATAAAAGTATATACAAATCACCGAGCAGAGAACTTGGCACAGGTTGGCCATAATAACAAAAATCTTTTTTTTTTCATTTTTATGATAAAAAATAAAGTTAACAACAAAAATGTCAATACTACCAATAATCACTCTTATTCCCATTACAAGTCCTGTCTTGACCTAGGGGAGTGGTTTTTATCACTGCAATGTCCCTTGTCAGAATAACTAGCAAACTTTCTGTCTGGTTTTATCACTCATGTACTGAACTAACTCATTAAGTGTGCCGAAGATGATGTTTTAAGCATAGAGCCTCCTAAATTTTACGGAGTTGGTTTCAAACTTGACTAGGAGAGGGACGCCTGGGTGGCTCAGTTGGTTAAGCCACTGCCTTCGGCTCAGGTCATGATCCTGGAGACCCAGGATCGAGTCCCACATCGGGCTCCCTGCTTGGCAGGAGGCCTGCTTCTCCCTCTCGCTCCCCCTGCTGTGTTCCCTCTCTAGCTGTCTTTCCCTCTGTCAAATAAATAAATAAAATCTTTTAAAAAAAAAAAAAAAAAAAACTTGACTAGGAGCTTCAAACTCCATTTCTTCTATGTATTTAGTACCCCGAGACTCACAGGAGAGTGCTGACCAGGCAGTGAGAGAAACATGTCATTGAAGTTTGCCAAACAAACGTTGGTCATATAACACTGAAATTCTGCTCTGAGTAAGGTCCAGGGACCGCTGTAGTTTTCAACGTGTACTGGACTAGAGTAAGTACTTTCGATTTCTTGGATGTGCATACTCAGAGAAGCCTCCACGTGAAGACAAAGAACTGCGTTGTGGGTTTTCTGGCCTCTGTGGGGGACACTCTTTGCCTCAGCTGTGACATACACCATTCTTCTTTAGACAAGCATTCTAATTTAATATCTTGTCAGCATGCTGTCATTGCTGATATTTTCCAAAACAATTTTATCCTGACTGCCCATACATTGATGAATGGCTAAGCCCAATGTGGTAATTAAAAAAAAAAAACAAAACAAAAAAAGGCATAGGGAGTCCTCGGTGGCTCAGTCAGTTAAGCGTCTGCCTTCGGCTCAGGTCATGATCCTGGGGTCCTGGGATAGAGCCCTGATCAGGCTCGCTACTTCTGCTTCTCCCTTTCCTTCTGCCCCTCCCCTTGAGAGACAGAGAGCCCTGCTCATACTCTCTGTCTCTCAAATAAATACATAAAATGTTTTCTAAAAAGGCCATTGAATACTGACCCATAGAACGCAGACAAACCTCAAAGTCATCATGCTAAGTGAAAGAAGTCAGACACAAAAGACTGTATAGTGTATGATTCCATTTCTCTGAAATATCCTGAACATGCCAATCTATAGAGACAGAAAATAGATCCATGGTCTCCTGGGGTTGGTCCTGGGAAAGGGGAGTGACTGTTGATGGGCACCAGGGATCTCACACAGGTGGTAGAAATGTTCTAACATGATGGTACTAATGCTTCCACAACTTGGTAGATTTACTAAAAACCATTGCACGGTACATTTCAAATGAGTGAATTCTGTGGTATGTAAATTATACCTCCATAAAACAGTAACTGCAAAAATTTCACTTTTATTTATTTTCTCCAAGTTAGTACTGATGGGGGAAGACAATATCTTGTTTGCTACTACCGTCTGAAACATTCTTCGCTGAAGCAAAGCTAGGACAACTTTAAAAGGCAATCAGAAGGAGAGCACTACATATCCCCATGGTCACCAAAGTCCACTTGATATTGTTAGAGAAGGTGGTGAAAATATGCAGAAGACAGGTCCACAAAGGGCCAAGCGCCAATTTGGAGACTACTGTGTAAATTATCTTTATTCCTTCTTATATTTAACTCTCTGTCTGAAGTGTCCACCCTTAAAAAGCCATAGAGGAGAGTCACGGAGAATTATTTATTCATTTGTGTTTGCAGTACAATTTCTGTCAGATGTTTTACGGATTAAAAAAGGAAAGGGAAGTCCAGCATGAGGGAGCACAAAACGAAGGCCAAGTTTTCTTTCTGTTGTGACTCTATGCCCCCCCCCACCCCCTTTCCCCTTCTCTCGCTCTTTTTTTTTTCCCCAGCTCCATATTGCTACTTTGACAAATGACAATGCAAGAGAATTTATGTTGGGTCTTGGAGATTAGCACATTATCACAAGGAAAACAGAGCCCTCCGTTCTTGCCGCTGGGGAACAATTCTAAAAGTCTTTGAATGTGATGCATGGGTCAAGACCCATTGCTGAAGAAGCAAGGATGCTGTTATGCTGGGACAAGTCTGGATAAAAGCCCTTGGAGAGCCAGGTGAAGACACTCCGGGCTGGATGAGGAGCATTTAGCCAGAAAGCTCATTCTGGGAGGGAAAGAGGAACCGGCCCACTCCCTGAAGACCTCTGTGTTGAATGATTTAAGGCTACCTGTAGGAAATGCCTCTTGCTTTATTGCTTTTTAGTCTCCCTGCTTTTCAGAGGGGAAAAATGAAGAAACACAACCCTGGCCTTCTCTCCTTCGACTCCTGTCAGTATTCCCCAGGAAGTTTCAGTGGGAACTCTGTCCTATCACAGCCCCTATTGGGTTCTTTAACAAGCCAGTCGGCAGGTGGGATCCCAGGTTAAACCATGGCAGGCCACAGAGGGCTTCTGTTTTCAAAAGATAGTCTATTATGTGCACGTCTTTTAAAAGTTTGCAATGCGTAGTTTATAATATTGGGCTTAGACAGTTGAAATATAAGTCATAAAACAATTTCAAGGGAAAACAAACCACGTTATCATTTTTTTGGACTGAAACAGACTGGGGGCCTACACAATACATACCCAGTCCTTAAACTATTGAAAAAAATGGACAAAATAACCTTGAGAAAGTTTTCCAAAGAAAAGCTGCTTCTGAAGGTCATAAATAGCTGAACGTAACTGCACATCTAGCTGGTAACTTGATATCCACAGTATAGTCTGAAGAAAACCTCAGTGACAGTGAAGAACCTGAGAATGGCTAGTGATTCGGCCATCATAATACAACTTCCTGGACACTGTTTATGGGTGTCTGGGAAACTCACAGTAATAGAGCAGAGTTTCTTTTATCTTTTTTTTTTTTAAGATTTTATTTATTTATCTGAGAGAGAGAGAGTGACCACAAGCAGGGGGAATGGAAGAAAGAGAGGGAGAACCAGGCTCCCTGCTGAAATGCAGGGGCTCAACTGGGAGATCTAATCCCAGGACCCCAAAATCATGACCTGTACTGAAGGCAGATGCTCAACCAACTAAGCCATCCAGGCGCCCCCTAGAACAGGGTTTCTTTACCTAAGAGCAATTTATATTTTGGGTTTAATCATTCTTTGCTCTGGGGGATATCCTGTTTGCTTAAAAATGCCTAGTGGAGGGGGGCACCTGGGTAGCTCAGTCATTAAGCATCTGCTCAGGTCATGATCCTGGAGTCCTGGGATTGAGCCCCACATCAGGCTCCCTGCTCAGCGGGAAGCCCACTTCTCCCTCTCTTACTCCCCCTGCTTGTGTTCCCTCTCTAGCTGTGTTTCTCTGTCAAATAAATAAATACAATCTTAAAAAAAAATGCCTAGTGTCAGGGGGGGTGCACCTGGGCGGCTCAGTCAATTGAGTATCCAACTTGTGGTCTTAACTCAGGTCATGATCCCATGGTCATGGGATTGAGCCCCACATAGGGCTCTGTGCTCAATGCCAAGTCTGCTCCAGATTCTCTCTCTCTCCCGCTCTCTCTCTCTCTCTCAAATAGAAAAAGAAAATGCCTAGTGGAATCCTTGGCCTCTACCCATTAGATAGAGTAGCATTCTCCCCAAGCAGAAATGTTGTCAGACATTGTGGGGAGCACAATGAGGCCTGATTGAGAATCACTGAGTTAGTCGGAACAGTTATGCACTCCAGTTTCGACAAAGCTTGTGACTTTGTGTCAGACTTCCCGGTAAAGGCAAGATGAAGATACTGACAGTGTGTGAGGTCTTTCTGTCTTTCTGAAATTGCTGGTTTAGAAATAAGGTCTATATATTTCTCTCACCCAAAATTCATGTAGCTACTGGATACTGGATGCTATAATTATACTTAGTAGGGCTTGACATCCATTCATGATTGTTAGCCATTCTGGACCCACATTTTGGGGAGCTATTCACACAACAGTAAGAACAGTAATAGCTACAGAGCATTTCAGATGTGCCAAGCATTTATCTGAGGTCTCTACCTATAGTATGATCTGTAATCTCACAAAAGTCATTTGATGTCTGTAATTATTACCATATCTATTTTATAGATGAGGCTTAAATAAGCTTGCCAAAATCATCTGGCGATGGATAAATCTGAGATCACCCCACGCAAAGAAGGCATTATTTTTTTTAAAGATTTTATTTATTTATTTGAAAGACAGAAGGAGTGCTAGAAAGTGAATGAGCATGTTTGGGTAGGGGTGGAAGGGCATGGAGAGGCAGAGAGTGGGACGTAAGCAGGCTCCCCACTGGACTCAATCCTAGGACTATGGGATTGTGACCTGAGCCTTAGTCAGGCGCTTAAGTGACAGAACTACCAAGGCACCCCAAGAAGGCATTAATTAAGAAGGCTGAGGTTAAAGATCACGAATGGACACATTTTCATGGTTCCTTCTTAAGTGATAGGACAATCTCCATGGCTGTGTGTTGTTCTTTTCCTAACCTGGAAAGGGAAAATGCTTCCAGTTACTTCAGATCTCTTGCAATGTTGAAGCCTACAGACATCAGAATGACCTGATTACCTGAGAGATCCTGAATGTCACCATATTTTTGCCATTACACATATTCTCCATTAATTTTCATTTTCTCTTGTAGCTCTGAAGCTACATAGATGAAAGCAGGGATACTTTACCAGTGCAATACTGCCTCCTCAAAGGGGACATTTAGCAATGTCTGAAGACACGTTTGATCATTGCTACCAGCATCTAGTAGACACCAAGGGTTCTTTTAAATGTCTTAAAATAGCCTCATACTGCACAAAGTTATCCAGCCCAAAATGTCAACAGTGCTAAGGCTGAGTGAGAAATCTTGGACCAAAGGAATGTAATCAGCTCTAAATAGTAAGATTCCATGCTGTAACTTCTTTGGGAAACAAATATTCTCATAACTTAATTGGGATATGTCATTAATATTGGTTTTCTGGGGATGGTCAATTAATCATACCACTCGTTCCTTCCTCATGGATTCTAAACAGATGGGCAAAGAGACAGAGAAATCAAACTCCAAATCTAAATTCTAAACTCAAAATCTCAATGATATTACCATCAATGCTGGACTACAGAAATGAGCCCAAACTGAAGCCAACATACGTTTTCTACCAATTTCTGCATGAAGTAACCTCACCTACATATAAGTGGGGCAACTAAAGAATGAAACTCCCCCCAAAAGACCTATGGTGGTTAATTTTCTGTGTCAACCTGATCGTACCACCTGATGCCCAGGTTTATTATTTCTGGTGTGTCCATGAGGGTGTTTCTGGATGAGATTAGCAGTTGAATATGCAGAATCAATAAAGCAGATGGCCCTCCCCAGTATTGGTGGACATCGTCCAACCCATCTGGGCCCAAATAGAACAAAACACAGAGGAAGGGAAGATTTATTCCCTTCTTGCCTGCCTCCTTGAGCCAGGACATTGGTCTTACTTGTACTGGGATTTGTAACTTCAGCAATCTTGGTTCTCGGGTCTTTGGGCTTAGACTGGAATTATACCACTGGTTTTCCTGAGTGTTCAGTGTGCAGACAGCAAATCATGGACTTCATCAGCCTCCATAATCATGTGAGACAAATACTCATCATAAATCTCTTTACATATCTGTTGGTTCTATATCTCTGGAAAACCCTGACTAAAGGAGGACCCTGGGATATTCAATTCCCAGAGTAAAAGAGAATGAATATGGCCTGCAGGCTGAGAGAGAGTGACTCTGCACCTGTAGTGAACTTATCATCAGTTGGCTGACAAGTGTAGCCCCGACTCACCCCAAGAGTGAGAAAAAGGGTACATAGTCCAGTACATTTAAGATGGGGGAGGGTTTTTTTTAAAGATTTTTTTCACTTATTTATTTGAGAGAGAGCACAAGTAGTGGAGAGAAAGAGAGGAAGAGGGACAAGCAGACTCTGCACTGAGGGCACAGCCCAATGTGGGGCTTGATCTTATGACCCTGAGATCATGACCTGAGTTGAAACCAAGAATCAGAGATTTAACTGACTGTGCCACATGGGTGCCCCAAGATGGTAGAAGTTTTTGTTGTCAGGGTCATGAGCATAGGGAGAGAGGACCTCCCTCAACCCAAATCTTATTCTCAGCCCAAAGTCTTATCTGAAGGAACCTAAAGAATGACAAATGGAGAAAGTAAGGGGGAGTCAATCAATAAAAAATTATTCATGACTGGAAGAGATTTGGTTAAATTTGTCTTACTGAAAGATGACACCAGGGAAAAGACTAGTAAAAGTTGGAGACAGAGAGATCGATTAGAAGATGATTTTAATGCCATCGGTGAGGAATGATGGAGTCCGAACTAAGGCAACAGAAGTGAATGGGAAGGAGAGGAATACTATGAGAGTTTTGTGAAAGATAATTCACAAAAAAAAGTCTAGAAAGAATGATCAAGTTTTTAATTTCTAGCTCTAAGGACCTAGAAGATGACATAATTTATTTAACAAACATATGAATAGTGCTCACCATGTGACAAGAACCATGATGAACAATTTTCAAATATTTACACAGTTAATCCTAAGAGTGGCTTTAATGAAATAAGAATTATTCCCTTTTACATATAAGAAAACTGAGGTCCATGGAGACAACATCACTTGTCCAAAATAACGCTACTAGTAAATGGCAAATTTGAGATTCAAATCCAGGTACAGAGGTCCAAAAACACAACCTTACAGTTAGTAACCCAGAGATATATAAGAAAAGGGCAGATTTGTGGAATATATAATACATTTCTTTGGACATTACATTTTTAGTTTTCTGCGGAATATTTAGTATTTCCCTCAGCAAATTCAAATAGTAGGTAAATTTTAAGAAAATATCAAGCAAGAAGTCCTGTAAAGTTTGAAGTTAACTTTAAAAAAAAATATATCATAAGAAAAGACATTCTGTAAAATATTCACTTAGAATTAAATTTTTAAAAATGTAATAGACCTCAGGGAAATATAACCCAATCACAATATTATAGCCCAATAATAATTTTGCAACTGTTCATTTATAACACAGGTCTAACTCTGTCTACTTAACAAATTAGGCAGTCAAGTCCAATATGTAAATATATTTTAAATTTTTCTGTATCTCTTTCAGAGTCGTTCCTGGGAGTAAACTGCTAAGGTTGTTAATATCTGCCAGTTTCTCAGTACCCCCCCTTCCCATCACACCCCCCAGCTACATATCTCCATCTATGGCTACATCTCCATCACCTGTACCTGTATGATATTCTGGCCCCATTAACTAGATTCTTCAGAACCTTTCCAATTGCAGAATCATTTTTTCCCTACTCAGAGTATCTTTCTCCCACATAAAATTTTTATGTTAAAGAAGTATTCTGGGGTGCCTGGGTGGCTCAGTTGGTTAAGTGACTGCTTTCGGCTCAGGTCATGATCCTGGAGACCCAGGATCAAGTCCCACATCAGGCTCCCTGCTCAGCGGGAAGTCTGCTTCTCTCTCTCTCAATCCCTTTGCTTGTGTTCCCTCTCTCGCTGTGTTTCTCTCTGTCAAGTAAATAAATAAAATCTTTAAAAAAATAAAATGAAGAGGTGTTCTTCTCTTCTCTGACTTAATGTATCAGGTAAAGGAATTCAAGCCAGGACATCAGAAGAAAGGCTCTGCTGCCTCACCAGCTTTTGGTGACAATGCCTTAACTAAAAAGGATAATGCAAAGGAGTGGGATTTGGGGGAGAAAGTACCCTGAAGCCAAACTCTTAGAGATATATCACCAGAACCCTGGTTCACTAACTTTCCAAGACTAATAATTTATTTAATTTTAGAAATGCAGAGCATAGAAGATAAAGTCTAGACAGCAGTCCAAAAGTTTACTTTGTTTACAGTTCTCAGATTGGGTAAGGGTCTAATGACTTGATAAGGGTATATGCCATTAAAAAAAAAAGATTTTATTTATCTATTTGAGAGAGTTAGTGAGAGAGAGCAGGCACAGGAGGATGGGGGAAGGTGAGTGGGGAAAGGGAGAAGCAGGCTCCCCGCTAAGCAGGGTGCCTGATGTGGGGATCGATCCCAAGACCCTGAGACCATGACTGGAGCTGAAAGCAGACATTTAACCAACTGAGCCACCCAGGTGCCCCATATGCCATTTTTATAAACACAGTAGTGATCGCCAAGACAGAGCTCATTGTTGGCAGCTGCTTATGTCTGACAACACCGATCAAAACCCTGTTATACAAGAGGACACACAGATCCTTTTCAGCTTGGATATTCTGAACCTCTAATTATTCTTTTGAATGTAATTATCTACATAGTGGTACCTATTTTCAAAACTCTTTATTCTTGCTTTTGTTTTCCTTGATGTGTGATTTTTGAAGAGGAACGACACAGATATTTGGTGCGTAATGGTACATTCTTAGGTAGACAGTTGACCCTCTGTGTTACTTTTGTTTTTACTAAGGCAAAATAGTAAAACAGTGAATTTTTTATTTTGAAAATTCTCTTCTTATTGGAAGATTTAAAAGATAATAATAATTTACACAGATAGTTTTCCTGTGTGAAGGCTGTGTTCTTTAAAGAGATAACGACTCATCTAACATCTCATATGCTTTGGATGTAAAGTAAATCAACGTTCTGAGAAAGTGCATTTGTGATGGTGAGTTGTTGTATCAAGGGGGGAAATATTGTGGTTTGTCATCAATCTCTCCGTGTGGCATACAAGGACTGAGTTGTTGAAATTTTGTAGGCTTTTATTTACAGAGAAAACACAGACCCTGTGCTGCTCAGAGTCGTATCAGGCCACACATTCAAAGGAATCACATCTGAAAAAGAAACTGCTTAAATCATAACCTTTACAGATAATCTAATCCATAAGGAGACCAAAATTACTTCGCTCTTGTGAACAAGAACAAAACCTAAAGAATTTAATTATTTGCGAATTATTCATGAATATTTTGACCCTGGCTCAAGGCTAGAGCTGGAAAAGAGAGACAATCACTGACTGTTGCCAATCAGGGTTTCATGGAAGAAAAATATGGAATATTTCAGTCTCAGCATAACACCCCATATTTCCAAGTTTTGTTTAAAAAAAAAAAAAGAGGTGTTGCTAGAGACAAGTGAGACTTCAGTGGAAAGAGAACTAAAAGCAGACCCTCAGAGAAAGAAATGGGATATGGACTGTTGCTGGGAAAAAATAATTGCAGTGATGTGTGTTGTTTAGTTATAAGGCTCAGATTGTAAATTACATTTCGTAAGAAACATATGGCCACGTGCTAAACATCTATATGCCATAGTTAATAAAACTGAATTCCACTGATCTATCTTATACTACTAATCTTACTTAGTGGTTGGAAGTCCATAAATGTACAAGTAAGTCATGCATACAACACACACACACACACACACACACACACACACACACGGTCACACCCTAATGCATCTGGAAGATGCAAGTAATTTATATGTTACTTAGGGCTTGATACTGATGACTTTTGCCAAGGTTATGGAAACAGCCTAACCAACTTATCTTGAGCCATGATCTTTTTCTTTGTTTCTATGCCATCCAGGCCTTAGATGAAGAAAGTAGTCAGTGTGGCAGCAAGAAAAGAGGATTTAACACTATACAGATATTATATGGTTTTGAATTTTGAAACTTGAGGTTATATATTCTAGTCAGTATTTTTTTCTAAGATTTATGTATTTGAGAGATAGAGAGAGAGAGAGCAAGCATATGGGCAGAGGGAGAGAGAATCTCCAGCAGATTCTGCACTGAGCACAGAGCCTGCCTTGGGCTCGATTATACCAAGAGTCAGACACTTACCTAATAGTCTACCTGGGACTCCTGTTTAGTGGTATTCCTAATGCTTAAATATGTTTTAGCCTTGATTCCTGGTTTAATAATAATAACACCTAGTATTTGTTCATTTTTTCCTGTGTGTCAGGCAGTCTACCAGATATTTGACACTCACTGAATTTAATTCTAATGCAAAACCTATGTGATGGATACTGTTCCTGTTCTATGAGATGAGAAAGTTAAAGGCAGAGAGTCTATCCCAATCCATTTAATTTCAATGATTCTTTGAAGATTTTATTTATTTATTTGACATAGAGAGACACAGCAAGAAATGGAACACAAGCAGGGGGATTGGGAGAGGAAAAAAGCAGGCTTCCTGCTGAGCAGGGAGCCCAATACACGGCTTGATCCCAGAACCCTGGGATCGTGACCTGAGCCAAAGGCAGACGCCCAATGACTGATCCACCCAGGCACCCCCCAAAGCCAATGATTTTAACACAGAAATTATGGGAAGAACCAATGAGCATATTAAAGTGATCAACATAAGAGCATTGCAAGTTGAAACAGTATAAGGTATTACTGTACATCCATCAGAATCACTAAATTTAAAAGACTAACAAAATCAAAGGTGTCAGGCATATGGAGAAACTGAAACACTTGTGTAGTGCTTCTGGGCTTTAAAATGGCACAATTATTTTAGAAATTTTATCAGTCTCTAAAAAATTAAATATATACCTACTCTGTGACCTGGTAATTCCATTCTGAGGACTGTATCCAAGAGTGTTGCCTATACTCTGTGGCAACCATTTTGATTCAGGTAACATTTATTGAATACTTAGTAGGTACCAGGTAGGATGTGTATTAGTTAGGGTTCTTCATAGAAACAAAACCAACAGTATGTATAAAAAGATGTTTACTATAAGGAATTAGCTTGCATGATTAAGGAGGCTGAGAAATTCAGACTCAGGAGAGCCAGTGGTTCCCATTTGAGACCAAAGGAGTGAGAATTAGGTATGCCAATGGTTTAAGTTCCACTTCGAGTCCAGTTCAAAGGCAGATGAAGATTAATGTCCCAGCTTAAAGCCAGTCAAGCAGAGAGAGAGAATTTTTATTCTATTCAGGCTTTCATGGACTGGATGAGGTCCACCCACAAAGGGGGGAACCATCAGTTCTACTCAGTTTATAGATTCAAATGTCAATCCCATCCAGAAACTCCTTTAAGAAACACCCAGAAATCATGTTTAACCAAATATCTCAGCACATAAAATTAACCATCACACATGTTAAACAACCTAACTCATTTTATGCGTCATGAAGTACCCCCACTAGGATGACTATATATCCCAGTACGTCTTTATTGGTATTACTACTAATAGCATGTCTTCTCACTTCCAAAGAGTCCATTTCAGATAGTAAACACTTTGGTTGCCAAAATTCAAATCCATGTGTTCCTTCTTATAATTCTGTTATCAGTTATGGCATAATCTGATGCTAAATCTGTATACCATTCTTGCTCCTTCCTTCTGCCAAATGACAGAAAAAGGCTAATGATTAAAATGCACTTAAATGTTCTACACATTACCCAGGAAACAAATATCTACAATTGATTGAGAAAGAACACGTGTACATGTACGCCTTCACATCAAAATGGCCTATTTAATTTGTTTCCAAAGAAGACATACAAAAGGCCAACAGACATGAAAAGATGCTCAACATAACTCTGCATCAGGAAAGTACAAAATATCAAGATTATAATGAGATCCTGGTCTCACACCTGTCAGAATGGCTGGTATCAAAAAGGCCAGAAAAGACAAGAGCTGGTGAGGATGTGGCGAAAAGGAAAACGCTTGTGAACTATTGGAATTTAAGTTGGTGCAACCACTATGGAAAACAGTATGGAGTTTCCTCGAAAACTTAAAAACAGAGATATAATATGATCCAGTAATTACAATACTGGGTATTTCCCAAAGAAAACAAAAACCTGAATTTGAAAAGATGTGTGTCCCTCTATGTTTCTTGCAGTGTTATTTACAATAGCCAAGATATGTAATGGATATATAAATGGGTAAAGAGGATGTGGTGCATATATACAATGGAATATTTCTCAGCCATAAAAAAGAGTGATATCTTGCCATTTGTGACAATACAAATGGACCTAAAAGGTATTATGTTAAGTGAAATAAGTCAGACAAGGAAAGAAAAAAATACCAAATGATTTCCCTTATACGTAGAATCCAAAAACCAAAACAAATGAATAAACAAAGAAAACGACAAGCAGACTCTTAAATACAGAAGACAAACTGGTGCTTGCCAGAGGGAAGGTTGGTGGGGAGAAAGACAAAATAGTTGAAGGGGAACAGCAAGCTTCCAGTTATAAAGCAGAGAAGTCAAGGGGAGGAAATAAAGTCATTGATACTGTAGTAATGTTGTATGGTCAAAGACAGTGATTACATTTATCATGGTGGGCACTGAGTAATGTATACAGTTGTTGGATCAATATGTTCTACATCTGAAGCTGATAGACCATTGTCCATCAACTGTCCTTCAATAATAAATGAAAAATAAATAAAACTAAAAAAACGGCCTATTCAAGTATCACATTTGCTCCTATCAGGATATTCTCTCTCTTTAACAAAGTGGAAGTCTCCTTGTATAAACTGTTCTATAGCTTTTTTCTTACATCTTAATGCTGTATTCAATTAAAAACCAGTTTTAGTGTGTATTATCTAATAGAATTTTTTTTAAGATTTTATTTATTTATTTGACAGAGAGAAACACAGCCAGAGAGGGAACACAAGCAGAGGGAGTGAGAGAGGGAGAAGCAGGCTTCCTGCCGAGCAGAGAGCCCGATGTGGGGCTCAATCCTGGGTCTCCAGGATCATGACCTGAGCTAAAGGCAGTCGCTTAACCAACTGAGCCACCCAGGTGCCCCTCTAATAGGATTCCTAAAATAATTGCTTAATGTAAACAGAGTAGACACCATCTAGCCATAGATTCCCTGTTGTCTCATCTCTAATGAGAGCCATGATACCTCCTAAATTGTTATTACATTTATATGCCTTCCTTCTCCACAACCACTTTGCTTGTTGATTCTCACCTTCATTTTGGTCCTCTATCCCTTACTATTTTCCATGCTGCTAGAATTTTCTTCTTTCCAGCCACTCTTTGTTGACTCATCTCCCAAATAAAAATACGATCACATCTTTCCCTTGCTTAATCAATTCACTGGGTCCCTGTAGCATGGCATAAAAGGAAGTCCCATTACCCAGCTCATGATCTCGTTCATGGACATTCTCTCCCTATACATTCTGGTCTGGCCATTCAGCACTGACTGAGATGTTCCCAGGATATCCTATTCTCCCTTATGTTCAGGTTTAGGGGCTTTAGAAATGCCATTCCCTTTTCCTGAAACTCCTTCCCCAAACTGTACCTGGGTAATGATTATTTGTATTTCCTGGTTCTGCTTCGATATCATATTCTCCTTTGTACCTTTCCTGCTCCTCAAGGACTCCAGTTGCCCATAACATTTGACGAACATCACACCCTCGCAGTTATTAAACCACGTTACATTCTTATTCTTTGATTCACCTTTTTTCTTGCATACTTTTCTGTGTCCAGACAATAGACTTGATGGTATAAGGTTATGGTCATTTTAGCCATCATCATATTCCCCAGGACCATTTGCATTCCTCAGTGAACACTTCTTGAATAAATTAATCAATGAATTACTCTCCATCAGCTACCCAATTAAAAAATAATCATTACATAACTAAATAAATACATAAAATGACATAATAAAAAACATGACACCAATGAATAGAATTGGAGGGGCAAGTGGAGGGTGTGATGCTTTAGATAAGTTGACCCTAAAGGTCTTTTCTAAAAAGCCTTGAGCTGAAGTTTAAATCCTAAGCTCCAAGACCAAACACAAATAAGTATGAATTTCTTCCTTACATTTGCTCTGGCAGAAAGAATAAATTCCCTGAGGCAATGGGAATCCTAGGCACATAAGTTTGGATGAGGCACATGTTTGGAAAATTTCAGGACATGGAGAGATTCTACCTTTGGAATCGCCCTCATGGGGAGGATGTGAGCATATGAGGCACACCAGAGGTAAAGAAAAAAAAAGTCAAGGATGCTAACGGGAAGAAGAAGAGGTAAACAAAACGTGGAGGTACCAAAGATTAAGTTCTGACTATAGTGAACTTTAAACTACCACCACCAACAACAACAAATCCAGCAGCATTTACTTTGTCAAGGAAACGGGATTCATGCCTAACCCCCCCAGAGATTATTATTTGGGTGTGTTTTCCCTAGGAAGAAAGCAAAACTGGTAAATAAATAAATAATATAGATATTATATATATATAATTAAATTATATTTATTATATATTATAATATAATTATAATCATATTATACATTTGATATCTAGATTGCATATCTATTATTCATATATTTTCTCTCTACAAACAAAAGTGAAACCTAATTAAACTTTTAAAACACACAAATCTATTCTTTTTCCTCAGAACCTACACATTGCTGCTTTCCAAAGGGAGTGTGTCTTTTTCATAAAGATTCTGAAAGCTTACCCCAATAAATGTGCTCTTTTCACTGAGGCAAATGATTAAATTTATTTTTTCAAAAACATTAAGAAGGTGATGAGATCATTTATTGTTGCTAAACTTTAATAGCGTCTAAGTAAGGGGGTCGGTATTTTATTTTTCCTTGTTTGTCTGTTGTTTTTTCCGCTCCTGCTGGACCAGTAGTGGCCTCCAAATGACATGATGTTAAATCAGATTTTTTTTTCTTTCCAATTTGAAAAGAAGAAAAAAAAAAAAAAAGCAAAACCTCACCTCAGGACCAAATGAGGCAGTTCATGCTGCTTTTGGAAAAGGAGTTAGCTCCAGAGAGAAAAATAACAAAGTCCGTTCTGAGGTCTTTCCTATATATCAAGAAGGCCAGTTTGGAAAGGAAATGCGGAAAAACAAACAGAAGGTACCAGGCTTCTCTATCATCCCTGCAGAAGGATATGCTAAAACCTACACAGCCATACCCTGGCGCCAGGTCTTCATTATTTTTTCTCTTTTAAAATGGCACCCACAGCTCTATAAAATGATCTATTGGGACTTCAAAGCTGTGGCAATTACATGTGGCACAGGATGTACGCAATTAATTATGTGATGCTTAAATGACAGGGTGTAGGAAAAATAGGGGAGAAGAAGAAAAAGTAAAAAAAAAAAAAGTCCAAAGTAAACTCAAAGACCTGGTTGTCTGCCCGCCAAGAACCAGTAGCAGATAAGGCCTCCAGTTGCCGTGGAAACTCGGGCCTCCAGGAGCCAGAATCCAATTTCAGAAACCACAAAATCAACATAAACGTGTGCAAAAATAAAAAGGTTTGTTTGGCAAGTAATAAGGAGAAGGGTACCAATGTATAAAACACATGAACCAAGGTGACCCCGGCAACTGAAGCCGTAATGACGACGATGTCCGTGGCAGATGTGGCACCTCCAGAATGAGCCGTAACAAGACACAGTCCACGCTGCTTTCTGCTATCAGGTAATTGCTACCTTTTTGAAATATTAACCATCCGCCACCTCTTCCCATCCCTCACCTCAAAAAACACAGCACCGCCCTTCCCATGAGCTAGGCTGGTAGACCTTGATTTTAACCCAAGAGGCCCGGAAAACAGACAGCTAGGTTTTTCGCTTGTTTCTCAGATCAGGAATCACACGTTTTGTCCCATCTAGGACAAAGAAAAATGAACTCTATATAGAGACTTTATCCATTTTGCAGGATACAATTACATTCTAAAGTAAGAAGCAGGCTCCACGCACTGGCTCTGAATAACTGCAAAGCTTCATGTTATTCTCGATTCTTCATTTGCTTAAGTTTGGCATAAAGAGGTATCATCTAAAATAAAAGCTGTTTGATGGGCAGACAGCTTTTAACTCATCCTATTTTCCCAGAAATTATTTACATAGGCAACATTATTTTTGTGCTTTTCCTTCATCTTCTGCAGACACTAAATGCTCTCATAGACTCACTTCATCAATAGGCTCATTAATAATTTGTCTAAGACCAACTTTGTGCTCCGTCAAGCACTAGGCCCAGAAGGCTTTCAGTATGAATTTCAGAGACTTCCCAAGCTTGAGGTCATAGAGAAAATGCACCAGCATATTTGGTACTGAGGAAGTTCCTTTTCCAGGAAAAAAAAAAATTTTTTTTTGAATTTGCAACAGATAAATACAAAAAGAAAGAAACCAAACCCAACACAGAGAAACATCAAATATGTATCAGTTCACTCTAGAAGTTCATCTCCTTTATTTCTCGATCCTAAGGTTTTACTCTCCACATTGACAGATTTAAAACGTATATAATTCCAATTACAAGAACCTATATTGTCTATTGCTTGTGTAGAAAACTCCACTTCCCTGGCAGGGACTCTGCTGAGGGTCTATCACATCAATTCCTTTGTCAGTCGGGCCCACAGCTAAGGCCAATCTCCTGGAAGGCCAAGAGTGCCGGCCAGTAGTGTTGGCAGAAGTGATGCCCATCACTTAAAGACTGGTCCTCTTATGACCCTCCACACTCTCTACTTGCCCATTTGCCAGTTAGAATCAGAAGACCCAATGCACCTTTCATTTCCTAGGAGATAGTATATCACATAATGGAGGGATTCTGGCTACCTGACTTAGCACCTGGAGAAGAGTATTTTCTTGTCCCTCTGGCCAGAAGAGCTTTAAAAAGACCACTGTGTAAGTTGGACCATTAAGGAAAAACTCAAAATACTTGGCCTACGTTTTGAAGACTAAAGGAATGGTCAGCCACCACGATGAGAAATACTTTCCTTCTGGAAACCATAAGTGTCAGGGAGAAGCCCAGAGCCATTAGCCCTTCGGCACTGTGCTGTGTTTTGACCTTCAAGTATCTGTTATTAAGAGCAAGGTTTGCCCAATATAAAATTCTACCAGAAGCAGAGAAAAATCTGTGTGACCATAAGTATAAGGACCCAATGATCCGGAGAATGAAAGGGAGCTGAGAATCGGTCTCTTAGGGCATTATAAGAAAGGAAGCCCAATATTAAAAGTGTTCATCTGACTCTGCTCACAAGTAGACAACGCCACACCATTTTCTCACTAAAAGTTGCAACTTCATTTTCTTTTAAATTCATGTATACTGAGTGCCCACTTGTTGGATATATTAATGGTGTAGTCCTATAAACAGAAGTTTATTCAAGCCTTAAAAATCATGTTTCTAAGGATACTTAATGATTTTAGAAAATTCTGATATATTGTAAATGAAAAGAAAACTCAGGATCTATAATTTAAATCCCATGGTAAGGGGCACCTGAGTGGCTCAGTCACTTAAGAATCTGCCTTCAGCTCAGGTCATGATCTTGGGGTCCTAGATTCATCCCCTCATCAGGCTCCATGCTCAGTGAGGAGTCTGCTTCTCCCTATCCTTCTACCCTCCCACCCCACTTGTGCTCTCTCTGATAAATAAATAGAATCTTTAAAATAAACCCTATGATAAAATACTTGAGAAAGAGGTTGAAAAAATATATAAAAATTAAAAAGCTATTTCATTCTGTAGAATTATAGTTGATTTTAGTTGATTTTATTTCCTCTTTATACTTTTCCATAATTCCAAATTTTGTCTGCTAAATATGCCTGTCATTTGATTGTTAGAGTATTTTAATATTTGTTATTTGTTAAAATGATTCAATCAGCATTCAAGGTCAGGTTAAAGCAGCCTACAATATTAAGATATATTTAAATCATGCATTTAAAAAAAGGAGAGATCATGAAAATTCATGAAATAAATTCTATCATAACACTAATCTTACAATGTGTTGTAAGTACTGTGCATATATAAACTTATTTAGCAACATCCCCATACCACCCAACAAAGCAGGTAATTTATCCCTTCCGTCTTCCGTCTCACAAACAAGGAAACTGAAGCACAGAGAGGCCAATTAAATTACCTGAGGTCACTCAGCTTGTTACTGGAGGAGCTGGGACTTCAGTCCAGGAGGTCTAGTTGCAGAGGCTGCCCTTTTAGACCCCACACTGTAGGATGGCTGCAAGAAACAAAAATGGAATTTTCCTTTGACTTCATCTCTCTCAAAGCAAATAGGGAAAAATAGGTTCTGTAGATTTACTTTTCTATTACAAAAACACAAATAAGCATTTAACTGACTCTACAGATGGTTCCCTAGGCCTATAGTTTAAGAGGAATTGATTGTGAAAGTTAACTGATGCGAAAGTGAGCAAGACTTTCAACTATGATATTGGAGAATATACAGAACTAAAACCCAGTCTAGAAAACAAAAGGAAGCAATGAATCCTTACTTGTGCTCATGAGGCATGGCCTTTCAAAATTATCATCTTTCTGTAGGGAAAGACAGATAAAGAGGTGCTTCCTTCCTAAGAACAGGACCTTTTGCTGGGAATAGCCCCAGCTCTTACTTACCCCATTGTCTCTGAATGATCAAAAACCACTACAAAGGTCAGAGTGGGGCAGAGGAACAGAGTCAAGGAAAATCTCTTTGGCAAGATCATTTCTTCCAAGGGGACATCATTCATCTAATAATGTTGCACATTAAATCAATTTGCACCAAGAAAATGAAAGCCACACATGGTGATATATAGCCTATGGGAGCTCCCCAAATGAGCCCCAGTCCCAGCCAATGTTTTAGTCTCTTGCTACTTCTTTTATTTTACACAGAAAATTAAATTTTAGCAGTTGAGTCCTATTTTCGTTTCGAATGTCTATTAAAAGTCTGGCTGTAATATTTATGAATACCAAAACAAGACCACCAGGGCACATAGGTACTAAAAGCAAGTCTCAGTCACAGATCTACCAAGCAGTTCCTCAGACATTAATAAAATAATAATAATAATAATATAAAAATCATTATCTAAAACTGTAATAGGTTGAAATTGGAAGAACAGACTGAACAGAAAAGAAAAAAATTTAAATTTTGCAAAAATGTCCTTCATGTGATTTAAAGACCTTAGCCTTCCTTTTGCTTCGATCCTGGGGCTGATAAAAGATGTAGACTCGGGTTCAAAGATAAGCTCATCAGATTTCATGACAAAGCTTTCAAGATGATATTTTAGAAGAAACATTCAAATATTGACTGAAGAGTATGTGGAAGTCTCAACTGCAAACATGTTAATGCAAAAATTTTTTTCACCCCCAAGTGGGGTTTTTTGGTCAAAAATTTTGCTGAATTCCTAGTGGCTTTTATTTTATTTTGTTTGGTTGAGGAAAGGGCTGGCTTTCAGATTGTCTTGGGATACAGTGAGTATAAGGAGACAGATAATTTACTGTGAAATTGTTAGTAGCCAATGCTGAACAGAGATAAACAATGGTAAAACACATTAAAGATATGCCATCTCATAAATAACAATGTATACTAATGGAGAAACAGGATTTGATTTGAAAAACAAAAAAAGAAGTTAGTTTTCTATGCTATTTTCCAGTAACACGTTACCATCCGAGTTTCACCATCTGTCAAAGTTAAAACTGAGAACCACCCTTGCCACTGGAAAATATAAATACATTTTTACAAGAGGAATTGAGCTGAATCTTCAGTGAAAAACTTAACCACTGATTTCAGGTTAGTCTTTGTGAGGTGATGTTCATTTTTTTCCCCGGATAACTTTACAGAAAGATAGCATTTTCCAAGCATTAACTCTCAGGACTACAGTATCTGAGCCATTAAATTGTTCTATTGCTCTCCTCAACCCAAAGCCACAGAAAGGAGGAGGAAAAGAGAAGGAAGAACTAGGAAAAATGGAGTCTGTCTTCACCCATCCCCAAGTCATAAAACATCACCCCATCCTCTCAGGATGCTTCTCATCTTGCCTCTTCCCTTCTTGCCACCCTCTCCTCTGATCCTTGGGCATGAGCCTTCCTTCATCCACCTGGACTGGACCTTATCAGAAGTTTCTGTGTTTTTACATGTTTCTGAGCCCAGGAACGAGGTTACACAAACACTGGCCTTGGGATGGCAGAAGTCTTGATGGTTCCAGCCAACAAACTGACTTTTTCCTAAACATTCCTTTCTCCTCTCTACTCAACCGCCCCCCAGCCCTTTTTTTTTTTTTTTTTTTTTTAATGTAAAGAAAGAAGGTCTCTTATTGAAGCTCCCGGCATAAGGAGAAAAATGATGAGAGAGTGTGGTGATATGGAGTAAGCTGGTGAGAAAAAAGTGCCAAAGTTCTTAGCGGATTTTGCTCTTCAGTTGAGTTTAATGTAGTAGCATTTTCTGTGTTACTGGATTGGCTTAATCAGAATGCTTTTAGGTACAACACCATGCCTTGATTCACCAACTCTGTGTGTGTGTGTGTGTGTGTGTGTGTGTGTGTGTGTGTGTGTGTTCATGAACCGGGTGATTTTTAAACTGTAGAGAACCGCTGGCTAAAAATCTTTCCACAAGAAAGAGAGGGCATGGTTTTCTTCCACTCAGCTTTCAAAGGAACGGCTCTGTCATCTGAACCCAGAGCTAAGGTGGCCCACCTAGACTTTGCAGGACTGATCTGCCTGAGTCCATTTCTCACTCTGCCTCCAGAATGGCAAAATGCCAAACACTCTCTTGGTAATCTTGTGCACTCGACAGCTTTCAGTTTTCTCTATCGTTCACCTCTGTAGACCTTTTGAAGTGTACTTACTCTGGTTTTGCTCACTTCCCTGTCATTCTTCGGAATGCATTTTGCATGATATTAGGAAAGTAAAAGAACGTTAGATTGGGGAATCAAAATCTTGGGACCAACACTGTAAATCTAAACAGGGAAGAGAGCCAGAGTGTGAGGATCCCCCACCCCAATGTCTTCTTTGCCATCAATGTTCATCATTTCTTTTACAGAACTACAACTTTTGAGGATTACAACACAATGTGGCCTTCACATATTCCATGTTCTTGGGGTGGGGAAAGAGCTATGAAATACACCCTCAGGCCCAATGAACTTGATTCTGAACATGGCTGACTTACTGAACTGGGCTCATGGTGATCCTCAATAACATAAGTTAGCTGAATTAAAGAATGTGGTTCATCTGAGTAGGTATGGTAAGCTTCACGAAAGCAAGTGCTTAGAAGGACTTTTTTGAGTCAGTTGTATGAACATTTTAAACCAAGACCACCTACATGAGTTCACAAAAGTGATAGAGGACAGAGATTTACCTTGAGGGAGAAGAGGGAGGTTGGTGAGTAAGAGTTCAGAACCTAAGGTGACTAGATGGGGTTTCAGACTTGAAGTTGAATGTGGAATGTAGTAAAACTCAGATACCAATCTAAAAGTCTATTCAAACAGGTGGGCCACTCATGATGGAGAAAAGGTAGAGAATTGAAGCATGTTGCTTGGTTGGGCTCCTAAGGCTCAGACCTAGCAGACAGATGCCCATCATCCAACTGCCTCTGACAAAGCTCTCTTTTATCTAGTTCTGGATAAAATGGAGCTACGGATAGCTGACTGTCATCGCTGCTATATAGAAGAAGGGAGAAAGAATCAGGAAAGAACGAACGTACAAGATGTGCCCAAAGTATAGGTCTGGGGTAGCTGTGACAGCATGGAGGCCTGAATACTGGGATGGAGGTGAGGAGTTGGTAGGGTAGGAAAGAACACTTGGAAGAACAACAGTACTTAGCTGTCTTGCTTTTTATTAATGCAACATGGATATAAACAACCTATTCCTAAAATTATGTACACAATTAAGAAGTCTCTTCCTTCTTTAATAAAAAGACCATGGTAATTTCTTAAGACTGTTCCCAATTATACATGCATTTTTTAAAGATGATTTATTTGAAAGTTTTAAATATGACTGAGTCATCAGAAAATTATGTTCTACCTTATAGTATTTCCTTTATGTGGTATCTTTGGTGATACAGAGGAAGTGGTTGATAACAACTTAACTTTATAAACTTTCCAGTCAATCTGGTACACATATTACTCAAGGTCATCTCATAAAATAGTAAATCTTTATGTATACATAAAATATTTAGTCAGCTAGTTTATTCTTAATATTATTATTTTATGTGGCTAATGCACAGTAATACATGGACTATTTTTTAAAATGAATTGACTGTATAAGCATTTTTGCAGGCATTCTTATTGCCTGTGAGCTGGCAGATCGCATTATGAGCTATATTAAACATGTGTGATTACTCTACCTTATGAAGAATATAATCCAGAAACCTTTAGACTCTAGATCACCACTGACAAAGAAATGGGATGATATTTTCATAACACTCTAAAGACTGTGAGTTTTCCTAAGCCAGGAGCACTCACTTTAACAGTGTTCTTTTCCAACAGATTTCCATTTATTAATGTATATTTAGTATATTATCCAATACCTATGATCTATATACGACTAAGTTTTAAATCACTATAACTATAAAGGCCAACTTATAAAAGGTTTGAAAAAAATTCCATGACTCCAGGAAAAGGGAGAAGACTAAAAATTCTAAGTAACTTCGATCTCAATTACAAGCGCGTATGTGAAAAGCAACAACTGATCCAGAATAACATAGAGATTACTGTACATAGCAAACAGAAGACTGTGACTGATTTAAAAACAACGATGTTAGTTTGGAGGACATGGCAGAATCTTACTCAGGGTGAGATTTTTAATTCCTTTCCTCCCAGAATATTGTGCCAAGGTCCATGATGGTTTGAGATAGGTAAGCTATAGGCTTCCTAGCCTACAGGAACATGAACCCGGAGCCCTGTGAGATCTTTTATGGCCCTGTGAGTCTGTGAAATGTTGTAGTTCATTCTCTGCTATCACCTCACACACAGCACTAAATGTATTTGCTGGCTGGCTTCCCTCTTTCTGTCATGGTGCCACCATTCTTCCAGCCACCCAGGCTTGAAATTTTGGAGTTAGTTTTCATTCTTTTGGCTTCCTACCCCTTAGCCCAGTCACTTACCAAATTTATTCAATGCTTTTATATCTCTTTCCCATCCAAGCCTATCTTGCTTGTCCCACTGCAAGACCTTAATTCAAGCTTTTATTATTTCATGCATGTTCAATTACAGTACTCTTGTAACCGGACCCTTTTTCCATCCAAAAGGCCCCGTGTGCCACCACTAGATTAATCTTCTTTAAATATTACTTTGATCATGTGATTCATCTTCAGTGTCTCTGTCCTGTGTTCATGTGTTGCACAAGCTGCTGATCTATTCTGCAACGAAAGGGGTGTGTGATTAATTACATTTGGGAAAGACCGCCTGTGGTAACCTCTCTAGGAAATCCACAGTGCTTCTCAGCATCTCGGGGACTGGAAGAAATCCACCAATGGGAAAGCCTGGTTCATTTGACTTCACATTCCCATTTTTCAAATTTGGCTGTATATGGAGACTTTTTTTCCACGTAACAATCATGAACATCTCTGAGACTGAATATTTTAAATAACATACTTTGGGAAACGTTCGTGAGTATCATAATATCCCAACTCCTTAGCTTGACATATTTTTTCATAATTGTGCTCATTTGGTCTAGTCTTCTATTACACTCTTCCCCCTCCCCTCTAACACCAGCCCCAAGTCTCAGTCTACACTCTCTGATCAGACTTATCCCTTTGTCATTGACTTTTACTGGTTAAATTTAAAAAAAAATCATTTGTATCCTTGAAGATCTAATTCAATGCCACCTTTTAAATGAAGATTTTGTAGCGCTCCAGTTGTAAAGGTTAGATAGGGCTGGATGGCATGTGATACAGCAGTAACAGTTACAGAGTAATTCTCAATCCATTCAACTCAGTGGAGCAGAAACCTGTTAAGGCCCTTTAGTCACCAGGCACCGATGACAGGAAGTAGATGATGGAAGTCCCTCCACTAAGGTGCTCAGTGGAGTGTTTAGAGAATTGAAGATATTGCTATAAAAGTGATATGAAGGGGCCCCTGGGTGGCTCAGTTGGTTAAGCGACTGCCTTCGGCTCAGATCATGATCTCGGAGACCCGGGATCGAGTCCCACATCAGGCTCCCTGTTTGGCAGGAAGCCTGCTTCCCTCTCTCACTCCCCCGGCTTGTGTTCCCTCTCTGGCTGTTTCTCTCTGTCAAATAAATAAAATCTTTTTTTTAAAAAAAGTTATATGCAAAGTACTATGGAAACCTAGCTCACTCTACTTGGAAATCAGGGGTGGTGCTCATATAAAGCTACAGAAAGATGGTTTCCGAGCCAGCTCTGGTTTAATCAAAACATTAAACAATTATTGTCATTAGATAACCAATTCTAGATAACCTATACCTTCATGTTGGACTCAAAATCTGCAACATCAGGTGGTGTTTCAAGAGACAGATGACCCTTGGTCACCATTACCTGTTACAAGTTCCTCATTCAAGTTGAAAACTATTCCCAAAGAACGATTCAGTTACTTATTCGTCTGACTACAGAAACCCAGTTCCTTTTATCTTTTCTCAAAGGTCTGATTTTCTAGTCTTTAATCATCCTATTTCTCTCAACTCCCTCCAATGCCTCCAAACTCCCCTTGACTTGTCGATTCCACAACTGGTTACTATGTTGTGTCAACAGCAGAGAATGTCAGGCACAGCCACACAGCACCGGGAGGGTTGATTCAGTTAAGAAGCCAGCTCGCACGCACTTATTTAGAGCATCTCAGTCCTGTAGTGCAAACCTTGGCTGCAGCTCAAGAGTGTTTTAATGGCCTGTTCAGACAGCACTACATGAGGGTGATGATTTTTTAAAAATTCTTCTGGGCATAATCTTAAGCTACAGAAACTCCCAAATAAGTACATCCACATAGCACCTGATATTTAAAAGCTATTTATGATTTCCACTATTTATTTGTTTAAATAAGTGTGACACGTTTAAAATATTTAAGATATATATATGTATTCATATATATAATATGTATATACTATAATAAATATACATTCACTATCTAGTTATATAAAATAAATAAGGCATGTAATGGGTTTTTTTCCACATGATTTAAGTTTTGACACTTGTGTGTGTGTGCATGTTCACACATGGTGGCATATTTCTCACTACTACACGAAGAAGGAGAGTAGAATATATCCTTAATTATAAATGAGCACCAGGTGTTATATGCAACTGATAAATTATGCAACACTGCATCTGAAACTAAGTATGTAATATATAATGTTAATAAAGGAGCAACCCAAAATTAATCTAATTTTAATTTATAGATTTGTGGCGCAAAAGGCAGAAGGAAAAGACTATCTCACTAATAAAGGAGTAAGAATTACATTGATAGGAGATTTCTTTTTTTTTTTTTAAGATTTTATTTATTTATTTGACAGAGAGAAACAGAGCCAGAGAGGGAACACAAGCAGGGGGAGTGAGAGAGGGAGAAGCAGGCTTCCCGCCGAGCAGGGAGCCCGATGCGGGACTCGATCCTGGGACTCCGGGATCATGACCTGAGCAGAAGGCAGTCGTTTAACCAACTGAGCCGCCCAGGCGCCCCAGAGATTTCTTAAAAGTAACAACAGAAATGAGAAATAAATAATAAGGAGGACATGTGATGTGATGAGCACTAGGTGTTATATGCAACTAACGAATCATTGAACAGTATATCAAAAACTAATGATGTACTAAATGTTGGTTAACTGGATTTAGATTTAAAACAGAAAAAAAATAAAATGAGAAATAAAGGGAAACTTCAGAGTGTAGAGAAAATAACTATTAAATAAAAATAGCGTACTAAGGTAACCCAGCTTTAAAAAATAAGAAAAGGATGCCTGGGTGGCTCAGTTGGTTAAGCTACTGACTTCAGCTCAGGCCATGATCCCAGAGTCCCAAACCGGGCTCCCAGCTCCATGGGGAGTCTGCTTCTCCCTCTGACCTTCTCCCCTCTCATGCTCTATCTCACTCTCAAATAAATAATAAATTAAATCTTTAAAAAATAAATAAAAAAACAAGAATAAAATCATAATATCTTTAGGTAAAAAAAACAAACAAACAGTTTTTTCCACTAATAGACTGAATTTAAAAATATACTTCAAGGAGGAGGAAAATATGAAGAAAATTCATGATATAAAAACAAAAAGTGAGAAAAACTGAATATTTATTAAATCTAGACAAATAGTATCTGTTTTAAAGCAATAATATTAATGTTGCTACTTAAAATAAAAAGTGATTTTTTTAAAGAACAGTAATAAAGGACAGGAAATTAATAGCATATAAATTGGGGGATATCAGGTCTTTATGAGGTCCTTATATTTTGAGGGGGAGGAAAGGGGCTAAAAACAGGGTTTAAAATATTGTTAAGCTTTGTACTTGAGTAATCAAATATGCATGATAAAAGTTCAGGAGTGATCACTAAACTAGTAGCAATATTAAGATTAATTCTAAATCTAGTTTGAAATTTTAGCATGTTAAAACTTTGGGCTTCATTCAATATTCATGATATAATTTCCAGATTAGCCTCCAAAAAGGTAGAGATGGATAAATTCAAAACCCAGTGAACTTTTTTTAATGTGGAAAAATAAGAAAAATAAACTATAGCAATTCAAAAAACCACAACCAATCCTGAAGAATGCCAGAAAGGGAAGAAGAAAAAAAGAAAGGGAGAGAGATAAGTAGAAATTAGAAGTTCACATTAAACTTGAAGTTTAAAAGACAGAAACAATGAATTTGTATTTAAAAAATCCCAGCTTATAAATATGTATTCAGGATATATCAACCTTGATCCCCAAACAGCTCATAAAGACTTCTACCGCATAGAGACAAACATTTTTTTTTAATAAAGGGACTGTAAAAACTATATTCAGGGTACAATCAACAAATGGTAGCTGATGTCTCGATATTAATGTCATACAAAGAATGCATTAAGACAAAAGCATTAAAGTAATAAAGCATAAAAGTAATAAAGAGTTCAATTCATCAGCATGATTAAAAAAATCAAACCTGTATTCATCTACTAATTTAGCTCTAGAATTTATAAATCGAAAATGCATAGAACTGCAGGAAAAGGGGTGTCTGGGTGACTCAGTTGGTCATGCATCCGACCCTTGATTTCAGTTCAGGTCATGATCTCAGGGTCCTGGGATCAAACCCCATGTCAGGCTATGTGCTCAGTGGGGAATCTGCTTGAGGACTCTCTCTCTTTCTCTCCTTCTCTCTCTGCCCCTCTCCCCCACTCATGCTCACACACGCTCTCTCTCTCTCAAATAAATATTTCTTAAAAAAAAAAAAGAAATTAACAAATTCATGATCATAGTGTGAGGTTATAACGTACCTATCTCAATGATAAGTGATAAATAAAGAATAAACAAGTAAAATTTAGCAACAAAATTAACACACTTGATTTAATGGACATACATGCAATTATGCATCTACTGTTGAAGAATACAATTTTCTCTTGAGCATAAAATAAAGCTTTTGGAAAACTGAATGTATGTTACTAGACCAGAATTCAGGACTGAATAAATTTCAGGAAGGAGGTAGCATATAGAACATGTTTTCGGTAAATAACACAATTATGTTAAAAATCAAGAAAATATAAATCAGGTGCCTGGGTGGCTCAGTTGGTTAAGCCCCTGCCTTCAGCTCAGGTCATGATCCTGGAGTTCCAGGATCGAGTCCCACATCGGACTTCCAGCTCTGCGGGGAGTCTGCTTCTCCCTCTGACCTTCTCCCCTCTCATGCTCTCACTCACTCTCTCTCAAATAAATAAATAAAAATCTAGAAAAAAAGGGAAAATATAAATCTATTTATATCTAGTAATAAAAATGTACTTCTAAGAAAACATAATGGAGAACTGAAATATAATTATTGAATGAAAATGAAAACACTACATATTAACAATTGTGGAATATATAAAAAATGGAGCTTCATAAGAAATTAATGAGCTAAGCATCCATCATTACAAGTTGGAAAAAGAACTACAGAGTCATCTTTAAAATGTAGGAGGAAAGAGTTAGTGAAGTTAAGAACATAAATTGTCATAGTAACAAATAAACTTTCAATAAAGAAATCAATAAAACCCAAACTTTTTTTAAGATTTTATTTATTTATTTGACAGGGAGAAGCACAGCAAGAGAGGCAACACAAGCAAGGGGAGTGAGAGTGGGAGAAGCAGGCTTCCCGCCGAGCAGGCAGCCCGATGCCGGGCTCAATCCCAGATCTCTGGGATCATGACCTGAGCCAAAGGCAGTCTCTTAACCAACTGAGCCACGCAGGTGCCCCAAAACCCAAACTTTTTTGGGAAAGACTGTTAAACTCTCAAGGTCAAAAATAATAATTAGGAATGGAAATGGTGCAGAAATCCACACACAGTATAAGTTTTAAAGAAAGGACATAATGAACTACTTTTTACCAATCAATTTGAGAATTAGATAAAATAGATAACTTCGCAGATCTTTGTACTTAAGTAGAATAACTTGGAAAGCTCTATATTTAGACTCTAAAAAAACAATGCACACATTTAAAATACTCCTTCTCTCTCTCTCTCTCTCTCTCTCTCTCTCTCTCTCTCTCTCACACACACACACACACACACACACACACACACACATACCAGGGCAGCAGCATTTTATAAGGAGAATGTGTCCAAAATTTCAAGTACAAGATTATTCTAGTCTTATTCAAATAATCTAGAGAATGAAGAGCTTATGTCTCATCTCATTCTTTAAGCCCAGTATAATTCTGGTACTAAAACCATGTAAAAAAAAAAAAAAAGAGTAGAAGGAGAAAAAAAATGGTAATGCTCATTTATTCACAAAGTTGGATGCAGAAGTTCCAAAGAACATGTAATCAAATTGAATTCTACATTGCATAAAATAAATTCCATAATGATCAAACTAGATTCAATTCAGGAATGCAAGGATGGCTCAACATTTTGAAATATACACACTTAGCTCAGCACACAACACCAATTAAAAAGACTTGAGACAGAGACTAAGGCAGCTGCCTAGAGACGTGCCTCATCAGGTGGCCAAACTAGGATTTACATGGGAACAATTGAATAGCAACCATCTCCCATGAGAAAGATGTACAAATTAAACGAGGTAAATAATATAAAGGAAAGTGGACAATGTATGGAGAATGATCTATGAATAGGGAAAAAGAAATAGTATTCTATTTTGTATTTTGCCCAATCATTCACCCTCTCCCTGTTGCTCACAAAACCTCTTGGATTTAGAACCAAGTATATAGAAAAGTAGGGTATTAACTGTAGGTCTGTGTGTTTGGTTTTGTGTGTATGTGGGTTCTACTAGATTCTAGATAATGTAGACACTCTTCAGCTATCATTGGTATGGAGCTTTTTGTGAAGGGCAGGGTGGAGAGGTAAAGCAGACATTGGGAAGTTACTGTCAGGTGAGAAGGTAAAACAAAGATGCTGGATTGTGACTCTCAGAATGATCCCAAAGAACCAAACAAATGGGTCATTCTAATAATAAAATGGGCCATATATTAAATCTAAATTGTTCCAGATCATAGCAGTGGAAACAGAATGAGTCTGGATCCCTGATTTTAAATATGAATTACCTTTTTACTATGTTGCATGGAAATCATAGAAACACTGTTTAGTGTCATTTCATGTTTCTGAGTATTTTCTCTACGTCCCTCTGCTAATTCCTGGAAACTCTCCATTCAGAGTTGGACTTATAATCAGATTTGGCCAGTCAATACCAAGGCAACTGTCTGTATGTTTTCTTTCCACTGTATCACAGCATGCCAGCACACAGCTTAAGAAACAGTCAAGAAAATGAAGCCTGTTTCATGAGGGGCTGATTAAGCAAGACAAAGTCAATTAAAATCTGATTCCTCACAGGTTTCTGCAAGCAAATTTTTGCAATTACCCCAAACCAGTGAGCAAATTGTGAGATAATTAAAAAGGGCAGTCATGGTTCCACTGACATGGTCCTTCCCCTGCTGTCAGAAATTCCATAAGAGGCTGATTAAGGAACGATTTTAAACATGCAAAGTTGGCTGCAGGAAAATTCTCCCCTCCGATGACAATATGCATAATAAAAATACAATCCTTGATATTTTATGTATTTTTAAGTACATTTCAAGTGTAATGTGTTTATCAGCATTTTGTATTTTTAACAGTTTATTGCTTTCATTTACATATAAAATAAATGCAACATCTTTACAAAGTGTGGTTAGTATATACATGCTGTCACAGCCAGGACATTTTACAGCTCTATGGAATAAAAGATAGACTCCAGTGTTACTGTTTATAGTCTGTAATAGGCAACATAAAAACAAAGTCCACATTAGTTATGTAGACAGCATACTTTTATGAGCCTGTTAAACTTTGTTTTCACAGGCTACTTAGTCATTTCCAAATAGAGCCTAAACAAACTACCCATATATTTACTCTGTTTGTCACCAAGAATTAAGATTGGATCTCATTATGTAGGTGGTCATTAATGCAGGATTGCAGACATTTCTTTGTCATGTTTCCAGAAGAAGCTACGAAGAAGCAGAATGGAATGGGCCAGCAGATAGGATGTGGCAGGATTTCTTTCCTAAAGTGGATAAAGTGGCATTTTCAGTGAGCCTTCAGAGCAGACACATATCAGGTTTTTCCAACTGATGTGGTGTGGACAAAGATCTGTAATACTGTAGTTATGTGAATTTATTTTTTAAAAAAAATCAGTCTCCATCTCTAAAGGGAAGAGAGTTGTAAATTGTTCAATCTTCGATTTTTACACTTTGAGATAATTCAATGAAATGCGTTGTCCATAGTTTTTAGAAGGATGCAAAACAACTAATATGTGCTTTAAAGGGTATGGCCAGAATAGTGAATAAAAGGCAAATCACATAGAGAACACTTTCAAAGTAATAGGATTGTTTAGGGTTGAGGAAAAGTCAGGGTTGACTTCCCTGAAAAGATAATGTGTGCACAGCTATGAAGGAGGTGAGTTAAATATGTGGGTGTCTAAAAGTAGTGCTCCAGCCAGGGGGATGAGGGTACAGAGACCACAAGTAAGAGGGGTCAAATATCTAAGAGAAACAAATAGGAGGCCAAAATGGCAACAGCAAAATAAAGCATTTCAATTTTATAATGGAAATTCACCTGACGGAAATATAACCTATGTGGGAATTATTTATTAGGACGATACATCTTTTTATAAGAGATGCTATTTTATCCACTTAGGAATTGATGTTTGTTGGAAATTTATTTATATTTATTCATTTAACAAATGCTGAGTGAACACCTACTATGAGCTACTGTTTTAGCGTGTTGGGATGTGTTAGTGAAAACAGCAGCCCAAGACCTGTTGGTCATTGGTCAATGATCATAACCAATCAGGATATATCCCAAATTTAAAATAGATTAATACTAGACATTTTATTTCTGTAACACATAAAATGAATATGTTAAAAGGGAAATCTCTCTATATATGTCTAAGATAATGAGTTATTCAACAATTGACATGTAATATAAAATAGGAATGATAAAAATCAGTGAGTAACAAAATACTTAAACATAAATGGAAGAATTCCCACTGAAGTCAGAAAAGAGCCAGGAATAGCTACTATTACATCAATTATTTTAGAAGTTCTAGTCAATTTGGTAAAACTAAGCACTAAAAGAGGGAGACTACATGCCACTCTTTGTAGATCAAATATTCTATCACTAGAAAGCATATGAGAATGAAGTGAATAATTATTAGAAATCATAACAGAATTATATAGGAAGCTTTTTTCCCAAAAATACATAAAGATATGAATAATTTCCCTATATATACTAGAAATAGCTAGCTTGAAAACATGGTATTATAGAGTAATAACTATAAGAAATTAAGCACAAATTCAAATAAGGCCATACCCTTAACTGAAAACACTCACCAATATATTCTCTAAGGTTATTTTAAGAGTATTTGTTGGTTGCAATTAAAATCCGCTTTGGTATTAAGTGGTGAAGTGGTTTTGGAGTTTGTCTAAGTGATGATCATTTGAGTATAGACAAGAAAAAATGATGGAAATAGGGGAGGGGTGGAGAACAATAAAACAACAAAAATTAAAATATGTAATATAAGCCAAAGAATAGAAACACTGGACTGACAGAAAACCCAGAAGTAGACACATTATGTGTATTTCATTGAATAATGAAGTTAGAGTGTCAGATCCATGAAGAATGGACTTGCCCATAAACTAGATGTCTTTCTCATACGGTTTGTTCCAGAAGGCCATTCCCTTGTGCTTTCAGCTCATTGGTGGCATCCAAAATCATCACTGCTGAGAATTTCACCTTCTCTCTCAGGCCAGCAAGGATAAATTCAAACAATGAGTTATTCCATGGCGAGAAAGCAAACAAACAAACAAACAAACAAAACCAAAATATAACATACAAATACATACACACACATATACACTCACACAATGACCAAATCCCCAAATTAGCTTTTATTATAAAATCTTGTCATGAAAAGTGCTATCTGATTAACTAATAAAATGTTGGGGTTTTTTTTGTTTTTTTTCGCTTTCCAAATGCCATGGAATCCTGTAGATTGGCCCTAGGACCTCCATCACCAGAAATGCCTCCTTTAGCACTGGGTGTGGTGCATAAACAATGAATTTTGGAACACTGCATCAAAAACTAATGATGTATTTTTATGGTGACTAATGAAACACAATAAAAAAAAGAAATGGGGCACCTGGGTGGCTCAGTGGGTTAAAGCCTCTGCCTTCGGCTCAGATCATGATCTCAGGGTCCTGGGATTGAAGCCCGCATCAGGCTATCTGCTCAGCAAGGAGCCTGCTTCCTCCTCTCTCTCTGCCTGCCTCTCTGCCTACTTGTGATCTCTCTCCCTCTGTCAAATAAATACATAAAATCTTAAAAAAAAAAAAAAAAGAGCTGTGTCCTTTATCACAAATGTACCTAGGAAGTCCATATTCAGAATGCAGGTGAGATGCACTTCAAGGCATTAAAAATGAAGTACACCGGTCTGTGGGACCCACAAACCAACTATCGCTGTGACAATAACATTGGCCAAGTCTACTTTCTGGCAAGAAATGGACTCTGCCATCAGTTCCCCTGCCAAAGCGGTTACATAAAGCAAGTGACCCTGCGGGGGGAAATGCCCACATGTTCTTCCTTCTGTCTAGAGAAATACCAAAGTTAAAATGTTTTATCTTAAGTTTAGGCCACCTACTCAATACAAAGAAGCACCCATATGCATAGAGATACACACATGTACAAATTCCCTGCATTTGTAACACCTTGTGTATTCACACAAGCTTTCCCTACACTTTAGAACATGTACCTAACATGGACTGTGATATTACATGGGATGCAATATGCACATTACAGGACAATGTAAAAACAAATACATATGTATGTGTATATATCACACACACATACAATAAACACACACAATACATATATAGAGAGAGAGATAAAGAAAGAAACAGAGAGAAAGCATGCACACTTTTCTTTTAAGGTAATTCCCTGAAGTCTATTTGTTTTACATCAAAGGGCACATATTCTATTTATAGCTTTAAAAACAAATTTTCCCATTTTCCCCCAGAAAGTTTATGCCACATGTTCATTAGGTTTGGAGGCTGGAGATTAGAGGGGGAAATGTCCATTTCTAAGAAAAATTTTCCTTCCTGCGTTAACTCCTAAAATACTCAAGTCGGATGTGGGGATGAGAGTAAAATATGATTACTCAATAGATTTGCTCTGTTTTGAAATGTCCCTCTAGAGACAAGCCATAGGAGACTCTTAACTACAGAGGACAACCTCAGGCCTGCTGAAGGGATGGTGGGTGGGCTAAATGAGTGATGGGTGTTAAGGAGGGTGCTTGTTGTAATGAGCACTGGATGTTACACCTAAGTAATGAATCTCTAAACTCTACTCTTGAAATCAATGCTACACTATATGTTAACTAACGAATTTAAATAAAAAATTGAAAGAAAAAAATTTGAAGAAAAAAAGAAAATACAATGTTCCTCTAAGTATAATAAATCCAGGCCTACCTAACAAACTGCATTGAGCTATAATTACAAAAATTACCCAGCTAACAAAAAGACACAATTACCTAGAATCACTTTCATTCTCAAATTGCCAGGGTGTTCATGGTAATTTTTCTCAAAAGAATCTTTTCCATATTTATAAATTTTTTTAAAAGATTTTATTTATTTATTTGACAGAGAGAAACACAGCCAGAGAGGGAACACAAGCAGGGGGAGTGAGAGAGGGAGAAGCAGGCTTCCCGCAGAGCAGGGAGCCTGATGTGGGGCTCGATCCCGGGTCTCCAGGATCATAACCTGAGCTGAAGGCAGTCGCTTAACCAACTGAGCCACCTAGGCGCCCCTAAAAATTTTAAATAATGGCTAGATGCACACGGAGGAGGGGAACTGGAAGAACATGACTTGAAGCCAAGCCTAACAAGACGGTGTCACAATCTCTGTTAACCTTTTGCCTTTGGCAGCCAGTCATCCTGGTGGAAATGCAAACTGAGAGAGGAATAAACAGGATGGACTCATTGATCCCTAGGAGCCTAAAGAATATAGGATTTACTGATTTTGAACAGAGCTATTAACAAAAGTCTACTCCCACTTATAGTCAAACCTCCCTCGCTTCTGGAAGGCACTGAATGAATAGGACACTGATTGAATGTGTGGCTGATCCAGAGCAAGGCCGTGGAGGTACCTGCCTGTGATTTTCATTACTGTTGGGCTTAGTCTGCTGCCATTGGTTGCGGCCAGAGTATCACATTTCCCTTTAATATTTCAACCCACTCTGGCTCTTGAAATGTTTCACCTTAAAGCTCCAGCTATCTCAACAGTCCATGTAAGCTCAATCAAGATTATCTAAACGCGTAACCTCTCCAGAAGTGTGCTTTCTGAGCCTGCACCAACTTTGCTTTGTCATAGAGCAGACGGATGAAACGAGCATGTCACCACGAAGGAAAGAAATCTGTCCGACTTCTAATAGGCTTATGATTCACCCTTTGACGGCTCACAGGCCTTTCTGGACAGCAGTGATTGGCCATCTGGTTTCACTGGGGATGATAAATTCAGCAATAAACATGACTCCTGCTCTTCTGTCCCTCTCAGTCCAAGTCACAAATATTGTGAGTCAGATGTCCCCACCCAACAAGACGACAGCTCCTGAGCTCAAATGCTCCTTTGACACAGCCCATGCCACCCAACTTCAATTATGCCTGGGCTACATTTCTGTTGGAGGCACTACAGGATTTTTTTTTTCTCTAACACACCACACACACACACACACACACACACACACACACACACACACACACTTTTTTTTTTTTTTTTAAGGAGGCAGAGGCATCCAGCCAAATAAACTACGTTAAGCACTGGGTTCCATTTTAGGTGTTGACAGTGTATAATAAATCCAGGCCTACCTAACATTTACAGGAACGTTATAAAATGAGTGAAATGGCATGAGCTGGTTGCCAGGCCAACCAGACAAACACAATAAACAGGCAGCAGTGACAGGGGTAAGTTACACCATCTCTCCGGTCTGAAATAGATCACTTTACATTAGTCTTTGACCACTTTGAAAGCTCTTTGTTTTATATTTTTCAAAATGCTCTTTTACAGCATAGATTACCATTAAATCTTTTCAGATGAGGAAGTTTCTTTTTTTTTCTTCCCAAACTCACATAGCTCTAGAAAGTGAACATTTATTTTTATTTTAACTCTAATTAAAAAATAAATTCAAGTCTTAAGAACAATGTTAAGGCTCAAATCCTAAAGGTCCCTTCTGGCAGATTAAAAAGAAAAAAAAATTCCCTAGACTAGAAAGAAAATAAACAATAACAGTAGTTAGTATACTTCGTTGCTTTAAAATGTTCTATTAAAATGGCAGCAGTTGGCAGTACTATTTAACTCTTTAAAAGTCGGTCTGCATTCTGAAATACTTTCTCTCCTAATGAAGAATACATTTTATTATAAACACAGAGTTCTACAAATTCTAGCCAGAAGGATCTTAGAAATCTTCAAATTACTACTCCTTTATTTGGCAGAGTAAAAAAGAAATAGATAAATTAGGGTTCTTTAAAAATAATCATTAAAAATAATGGCATCTCATTTCTGCTATTTATACCCTAAAAAGCAGCAACTCTTATCCCTTTAGCCAATATTCACACAAGTGAAACAAGCTCTACCTCATTTATTTTCAGCTTCGGCTTTGAATAGCAAAATAAAGTAGAATGATTTAGAATTTTCCATACAAACTGAAATAAAACTATGCCTGTAAGACATACATAGAATACTTGTAAAACTCAGTTTTACCAAATTTGTCTCATTCAAGGAAATATTGCCAGATTATCAACTATCCGTCCTAAGGACATATTTACGAACAGGGAGACCAACTTGTCCCCGCTTGCCTAAGGCATTCCACATTTGAGCACTGACAGCCCATGCTTCAGAAAACCCCTCAGGTCAGGGTAGAAAGTTATACTTGGTTACCTTACTTGTGCAAGTAATTTATCTTATTCTCATTGTTTTTCCATTTATTTCGTAAAACCTTATTTGTCAGTCACCCTGCAGAAAATGTCACCCTTCCCTACAACATTTAAAGTTAGGTAAGTTTTCCCTGATGATGGTTCATTTCTTTTCTTTTTTTTTTTTTAAGATTTTATTTATTTGACAGATAAAAACAGAGCAAGAGAGGGAACACAAGCAGGAGGAATGAGAGAGGGAGAAGCAGGCTTCCCGCCGAGCAGGAAGCCCAATGTGGGACTCGATCCCGGGTCTCCGGGATCATGACCTGAGCCGAAGGCAGTTGCTCAACCAACTGAGCCACCCAGGTGTCCCATGGTTGGTTCATTTCTTTATAGTCAACAGAATACATATTTCAAATCTATTTCTAAATCTAATATTAAGTTTAGTATGAGGCACTCAGAATACAGGTAACCTAGGCGTAATTTCAAGTTCCTAAATTGTAGTGATATCAGCAGAAGAACGTCATTGGAAGAAACCAGCTTCGTTTCCCATGGACTGGTTTATCATGCCTCCACTTGTACCACCAGGACTTAGTTTTAAGGAAAACGACACAAACATAAGCAAATAAGGGACAAAGACAGGACAGTGAGGTTAGAGGGCGCCTTCACGGAAGTTGGTTAGGATAGATCATAAATTCCCAATGCTTGCTAGAAATGATACCATATAATGCTTTGAACTCTCCAAAATTGATATATATATATATATATATATATATATATATATATATATATATTTTAAAGACTTTATTTATTTGACAGCGAGAAACACAGTCATAGAGGAAACACAAGCAGGGGGAGTGAGAGAGGGAGAAGCAGGCTTCCCGCCAAGCAGGGATATGGGGCTTGATCCTGGGACTCTGGGATCTTGACCTGAGCCTAAGGCAGACGCTTAATGACTGAGCTACCCAGGTGCCCCACGATTGATATTTTAGTATAAATGGCACAACATTTGTTATAGCGACCGGAGAAAAGGCATTGTTCTTGCTTCCTACGGGCAGAATTAAAAGTCAACTCTAGAGATAACTCTCGTACAACTTTCGTTTTTCTATTTCTGTATTTTTGTCATGTTATAGGTAACTTGATATCTAAGAAAGTTTGAGAAAATTAAAATTTTCCAATTAAAATATTTCTGCTAAGGAATCCACGGATACACGTTAACTGGATCAAGAGTCCAGGTTCCCCCGGGACTTGCTGTTCCCATACTCTTTGCCGAACGATTTTGAAGTTCTGTTTTCTAAGTAATGGGTCTGTCTTCCCCATCCTTTGTGATGAATCTGTGATGTGCTTCAGGTGACAGGATGCCACGGAGTGAGGGCTCACCAGTTCCAGGCCCAGGCACAAAGATCACGTGCACTTCTACTCTCTCTCTCCCTCCTCCACCTCTGCCGTAACAACATATCTGTGCTAGCCTGTCAGTCAATCAGAAACACAGGCCCCTGTGCCATCTGATTCCCAGTTAACAGCTCTCAAAGTGCCACATCATCCAGTGATCCCAGCAGAGACCAAAGAACCACCCAGGTGAGTCCAGTCTCAATGAGAAACTAAACTCCTGGACTCATGATTTTTGAGATGCTTATTGCCATAAGTCACCTGTTTTCAGTGTGGTTTGTTTTATGGTATTACTAGGATGATGGGTAACCGGAAGAAAGGAAAGGCCTCCATATCCCACCCCCATCAAAACACAGAGACCCTGTAAAAAATTACAAAGCAGTTGTGGTGTTGATACCTTCTAATACCATCTTGGGGCTGGACTGCAACCTTACTGAGCCCATACCCCAAGCCAGTTAATGTTCATATGCTCCCCCTTGGCTGCCTGCTGCTCCTTCCTGAGGTAACAGTACCTCAAAAGGTACCAAGGCTTGGCCATCATGCCCACCATGTATAGTTAGCTGGCATGTTATTCTAAAAAAAGAAAATGTGATTTAAAAAAATGACACACCTACAAACACAAATAAAGACTCAATATCGCCCAAGAAATTTCTTTTTCACTAGAATATGCCTCTAGATTCTATTGTATTAGTACAATGCAGTAATGAGCCTCTAGAATTCAAGAACACATGAAGACTACTGAGAAGGCAATTAGCATACATTTTTTTTTTAATTTTAGACTATGACAACTGACTACCACGGCTAGAGCCAATTAACCAGTTGGTTTATCAATGTGCTCCTGCTAGAGCTCCATCCATGACCAACGCAACATCTGCATTTTCAGAGATATGGATTTATTTCGGCACACATGCTGGAATGCTGCTAAAAGATATCATTTCCATATTTTAGTGGACTTAATTTCTAAGCTATTATTTCTAACTCTCAATTCTCTATTTTGACTGTGTTCTGTATGTGGTATCTAGCAAATAAAACATTTAGAACTTAAATTTCCTGATCTTTATTATCAGAAGTTTGGCACAGACTAATCATTTGCTTTGTTAAATGGATACAATAAATAATTATGGAACAACGAAAAGAGATGATTAAATGCCCTTTGTGAAGAGGTAACTTTAATAATTAGGCAAAATGGGGGTGCCTGGGTGGCTCAGTCGGTTAAGCATCCAACTCTTCCTTTGGCTCAGGTCATGATCTCAGGGTTGTGAGATTGAGCCCGCATCAGGTTCCATGCTCAGTGCAGAGTCTGCTTGGGATTTGCTCTCTCCCCTCCCCCCTCTCCCCACTTGCTCTCTTTCTCTCTTTCAAGTAAATAAATACAATCTTAAAAAAATAATTAGACATAATGATAAATGTACAAAATAAAACACAGAATAAGATTAGAAATATAATATAGGGGCACAGTAAAACATTTCCTATTTTAATAACAATCTGAGAGAATACTGACAAGCTATAAAAGATGGATACTTCTTGTGTCACAAGACACAAGGCTTCCTAGCCTTCTGAAACTACTCTGACATTGGTCTTATCACATCTTATAGCCATTTCTGCTGCACAGCTTTGAATTAAAAAGAAATATGTAAAACAGATACTGCTGACCAACCATGGCCACTCCCATTCTTGAAAACTACCCTCAGAAAAGAAACAGTAATGAAAGGGAACTGAAAGTGGTAAGAAAGGAAAAAATGGTAAAAAGGGACAGTATTGAATGTCATGGACTGCCCCGGAAATACAAGAATCCTTGTTTTCTGATGCCCAAGTTTGACAATATTTCACTTAAATGGTAAAGAAATAAATGGTGAGCTGTGTAAAATGTTTAGCGACAGAAATTGCTAAATAATCAATCTGTGTGGCTGTCCACGGCCGAAGAAAGTTGCCTTCGTGCATGAACCCATTCTTAAGTTTTGCTCAGGTTCATCTCTTCATGTTATTTCCCCCAACTACCCTTCCCAATCCTTGCTCACCATGCTGTTTGGAAATCTCTAGAGGAAGGGTGGAGTGAGCCCCATGACTCCTGCTCTCTTGCCATTTTTAGCTGCCTGCAACCTTTCCTGGCTGCCACAATTTATAGACTTGGGCTCAGTGGCCTTGCCAAATAACAAGCGTCTGGCTCATGAACCCTGAGGTAGACTCCCAGTAAATGGGAACGTGTCCACTCCACCATATGAAAGCAAAGAAGGGGTTTGAAATGTCAATGTGTGAAAAGTCAAGGTTAATGGAGTGCAAGATTTTTACAAGAGAACCACCACCCTGCAATGACTAATTAAACTGAGTGAGGTCCAGATGGCAAGCATCTTTAAAGATGCCAATTTTAGATTCAAATGTTTTTGTGTGACACTGTTTTCCTAGAAAGATTAAGCAGGAATGACGACTTGCTTTTAGTGTTAGGCACCATTTTATTCTACCAAAAATCTGGCCAATGACTGCCCTTGGCAGCCCCTCAACTGATGCTAACTTCATAATATATCCGAGGCATAGATCAGACACCAAGAACATTTAAGTATCTGTGGTCAGCCTGGGAAAAGAGAGTGGATCCTGGTGAAGAATCAGGTTCCCCACGTTTGTATTGTTATACTCTTGCAGTTACTGGAGGCTTGGCTTTCAGCAATTTAATTAACAGATCCTTACTGCTTGTGCCTACAGTCCAGGAAATTCCACCACCATAACCACCTCCTATAGGAAGAGTCTTATGGGGGTCAAGGGCAGAAAAGATAAGAGGAAAAAGAAAACTCCCAAAAAGATGTAACCAAACTGAACAACAGTAGACAATCTATACCTACCAGGAACATGGACAAGATGGAATGAGTTGTACCTAAATTCTTCTACTTCAAAACACAGATAAGTCAAATCGATCCCCTTTCTCTTCTACTGAGTCTCACACTTAGATAGTATTCCTCAAACCACTATTTTGCTCAACAGTGCTACAGAGCAGGCTGATGCTACAGATGTTATCAAAATAGTCCCTGTTCAAAGCACTTTAACAAACTCTGCATTAAATTGAATTAAAACTCTTTCTTTGCTGTAAAACTTCTCAGCTCCTTTATCTCACTATGGTATACCATCAACTTCCGGGAAAGGATGAGATATTGTATACTTGCCCCACCTCCAATATACATGTACACACACACACACACACACACACACACACACATTATCAAGGGCTTTCAGACTTTACATTTTTAGATTTAAAAAAATTTTCTAGATGTAGATTGAGTGCAATACTAAATAACTAAGGTTTCTAGGAAGAGGAAAAACGAGAAATCTGACATTCGGGAGCATTAATCTGGCAAAGGAATCAAGATATCATGGAACAAAGTGATAAAGCAAAGAGATTTGGTTTGGTTATCACTGCAATTCTTATATTAGATATTTAAAGACTGCTAAAGAGGGAGCAGAAAGAGAGGCATGGATGTAAGAGTCATTCAAGAGCTAGCCTAATGGTTCATGGGACTTCCTATGGGCTGAGAGCAAGGAAGAGGTCAAAGATAATTCTGAAGTTTCAAGACTGGAGAGAAAATATTTTAATAAAAGTTGGGGCGGGGAACTGGAAAGAAATTCAGGTTTATACTTGTGGAATTTGAAGGAATGGGCATCCTTTGGAGATGTGTTGGTAAAACAGAGAGTGACTCAGAGATGCAATATGTTCCAAAAGTAAGGAATGTTAGGCTTTTGATGTCAATGATAGACCTGCAGAACTATCTGTGTGATAGGAAAGTAGACAGTAAAAATGTCAGCTGTGAAAAACTTGAAGGGCTAAGGGAAAAATGTTTTAACGGGAATTCTGTGCCTCCAGTGTTACCGAAAGGAATCCGATAGAGATTAGGGTGTGTACGGTGTGGGGGCGATGGGTGGGATGGGAAGAGGAAGTGGGGGAGGGGTGGTATTTGTGTGCCCATGTGTGAACAGTTGTTAAAAGATTCTTTCTATAAAGAAACATGGCGGGGCACCTGGGTGGCTCAGTCATTAAGCATCTGCCTTCAGCTCAGGTCATGATCCTGGAGTCCTGGGATCGAGTCCCCAGGCTCCCTGCTTGGCGGGAAACCTTCTTCTCCCTCTCTCACTCTCCCTGCTTTTATTCCCTTTCTAACTGTGTTTCTCTCTGTCAAATAAATAATTAAAGTCTTTAAAAAAAAAAAGAAACATGGAAATGAGCTGACTTGGAGGGAAATTAACAGTAACAAGTTTGGCTAATATTACTGAGCATGTATTAAAGTTCCAGAAATATTTTATATAGAAAGCATTAAAATAATCTTACTATGCAGATCCCCCTTTCCTTTATTAAGCAATTGCATTGAGGTATATTGTACATATCTTAACATCCATCCATTTAAAGTAGAATTCAATGGTTTTTGGCAAATTTACTGTGCTTTGCAACCATCCCCTCAGTCCTGCTTTAGAACACTTGCTTAGGGTGGTAAGATGGGTCACGAGTGCTCCGAACCCCAGCGCTAAGCAATTGTCTTTTTTCTCTCTGCATTTTCTGCAGGTACCGTTCTCTACCCACCTTCATCTGAGAGAACAATGTTATCTTTTTCCTTGTTCTAAATAAAATTCTTCTAGTCAGTATTCAAAACAAGAAAGAGAATGTCTTTGAAAAATCATCAAAAAATGACAACGACAACAACAACAAGCCACTGATACTAGAAATATAATATCTATGGAATGGATGACGGGAGATATTTCTGACAGTAAGTTAGTATTTCTGGGTTCAAAAACAAGAAACCAAAGGTGACACGTCAGTCTGAGAAGCAAGATCCTACAAGAAACTGGTACAGAATCTAAAAAAACAAGGTCGATGAACAACACAGAACAGAAACAGACTCCCAGATACAGAGAACAAACTGATGGCTGCCGGAAGGAAAAGGGGCGGGAAGGTGGATGAAGGAGACGAAGGGGATTAAGAGGTAGCATCTTCCAGCTGCAAAATAAGTAATATATAAGGATGTAATTTAGAGCATAGAGAATACAGTCAATAATATTGTACCAACTCTGTATGGTGAGAGATGGTAACTAGACTTATTGTGGGTGGCAATTTTACAATGTATCTAAATATGAAATTGCTATGCTAAACACCTGAAACTTGACACAATATTGTATGACACTTATTGGAAGGAAGCAAGGAAGGAAGGAGTGAAGGGGCGAGGAAGGGAGGAAGGAAGGAAGGAAGGAAGAAACGTGGTATCAGGAAGAAAGTAAGGGACGTTTTACTCTGGGCTGAGTTTTCAGACATCACTAGTGTGGCTAGGTGAGTTTGCAGAAAACGACATCTGGCCTTCTCCAGAAGAAAGCCTGATAGGCAACTGCACCGCAAAGACAGCCACTGTGGTCAGCAAGGTATTTTCATTTGGCCTATAATTCGAGCAGGGGGCAGAAATGGGCCACATGGAAATTGGCGCTCAGAGAAATTGTGTCTGGAAGGCAAACTTTCCAGTCTGCTGACGGCTCAAAAATAGTCAAATTGTTTGAAAAAACAAACACTGACATAACAGATCCATGCAATGAAGTTTTCAAGATGTTCCCAATAGAACAGCATGCAGCGGTTGGCACAGTAAACCTAGTCCCCAACCCACCCCCAAATACTGTCCCAACAACCAAAGGAAGACGACAAAACTTTAAGTCTTACATGAAGTTGTTGAAAAATCAATTCCACCAGCTAGATTTTCCCTGTTCTTCCACTCATACAGTAACAAGCAGATATTCTGTTAGACTCAACTCTTTTTCAAATGTCCCAGCCTCCGACATGTGGTAAGTACGCATTCCTACACCCTGAAAGGACACAGTCTAAGTATTTCACATGTATTGAAAGATTAAGCCTTATAGATATTACAAAGATAAGGCTCAGACAAAAGTCAAGAAATCTGTTCAAAATTACCTGTGAATGGAATACTCCTTCGATGAGCTGAGAATTGATCATTAAGCCCGCCAAGCAGCCACTGGATATTCAAGATAAGAGAAAAGTTGTTAAAGAAGCAGGAGATGGTACAAGTTCTGGGAATTTCTAAAATATAGTCTGATTATACAAAGTATAAAAGTAAGCTTATTCTTTCAGAAGATATTTGTGGTTCACTGGTAGGCTGCTTGGCATTTCAATTGTGGTTTCTTTATACTCACTCATCCTTAAAAAATGTGATGAGTGTAATGAGCTTTGCATCCATTTTCAAGGCACAGTAAGTATGAAGTCTGCCCAACTTCTATTTGACAAGAATCTTCCTGCTTCTGCAAATTTCCTCTGTCACTCAACCCTGTGCCTGGCATTCCATTATGTCCCTCAGTCACCTGTTATCATTCTGGTATCCAATCTATCAAGCTTCAAAGTGTTTTGCAAACACTCACATCTTCTCAATCTTGTTTTGTGTCCATACAAATGATTAAGAAAATGAATGTCTAAGAAATACAAGCATGGACATTTTGAAAATGTCATGTGTGTTAGGCACTTGAATTTTCCAGAATTTTTGGCAACGTAGAGAAGGCACTGAAACCCAGACACAGGGATAAAGTTAAATGGTATCAATCTAGATATGTTCCATATCTACTTTTCCTATGCTTTTGTTTGGGGAGAGGTCATTATTGTATTATTAAGATTTTATCTTTTAGAGGTATTTAAGATTCACTGCAAAACTGTAGGGAAGGCATAGAGATTTCACATATATGGTCCTTGTCCCCATATACGCCCAGCCTCCTTCACTGTGAACACCCCCCACCAGAGAGGCACATGTTACCCCTGATGAACCTATATTGACAGGTCATTATCACTCAAAGTCCATACTTTATCTTGTACATTCTATGGGTTTAGAGAAAAGTTTAGTGACAGGTACCCATTAATATTGTGTCATACAGAGTATTTTCACTGACCTAAAAATCCTCTGTGTTCTTCCTATTTATCTCTCACCCCTCTCTGAAAACCTTGACAACTGATCTTTTTACTGTCTCCATGGTTTTGCCTTTTCCAGAACAACATGTAGTTGGAATCATACAGCATGCAGGCTTTCTGATTGAGTTTTTTCACTTAGCAACCTGCATTTAAATTTCCTCCATGTTTTTTCATGACTTCATGGTTCATTTCTTTTTAGCAATAAATAAATATTCCATTATCTGGGTGGACTATGGCTTTTCCACTTACATACTGAAGAACATCTTGGTTGCTGTCAAATGCTGGCAATTGTGAAAAAAAGCTGCCTTAAACATCTGTGTACAGGTTGTGAACCTATTTGGGTAATTACCAAAGAGCACACTTTTCAGGATCCTAAGGTAACAGTCTGTTTGGTTTTGTAAGAAACCACCAGACTGTCTTCCAACATAGCTGTGCCATTTCACACTCTCACCAGCAACGGATTAAAGTTCCTGTGGCTCCACACCCTTGCCAGCATTTGATGCTGTCAGCATTCCTATGCTTTAACAATAACATTGGGGGCATGTACATCTGATGGGTTAATAGGACGAGCAAAAAAAAAAAATTGATTTAGAAAAATAGACAAAGCAAACTACCATGCCTCACAGTGAGTCCCTATTTAAAAAAAAAAAAAAAAAGAATTGTTTTGTTTTAATTTTAGGCTTTTCTTTTTTTTTCCTACTTGTTTATGCTTAATCTAACATGGATAAACATGATTCTTTTTGGAAAAAAAAAGAAAAGCAAAGTATAGATAAAGAAGAGTAAAAGTCATCCATAATTTCACCTTCCAAAATCAAAGAAAAACAATGTTAACAGTTTCTTCCAGAAACATAACCTTGTGCATGTGTGCACATGGGCATGCACAAACACACACACACACACACACACACACACACACACACACACGGTATCCATTAGTTCTTGCTGTACAACAAACCACCCCAAAACTTTAGACTTAAAATAACAATCATTTATTTAGCTTATATCGCCTTGGGTGAGCAGTTTCAGCTGGACTCACCTGGGAGGTTCTCCTGCTGCCCATAAGTCAAGGGACTCCTTCTGGGAATTGCTTCAGCATGAGTGGCCCATAAGGGTTTCATTATCCAGTCCATTAATCCAGCCTTGTTCTATGGTGGCACTAGTGGGGCTACCAGGAGAAGCAAGAAGGCAAGTCCAAGGTACAAGCCCTTTATAAGCTGCTCATTTAATCATGTATGCCAGTGGTCTATTGGCAACACAATTCACGTGGCCAGTCCAGAGTCTGAGAGTGGAGAAATAGGCTCCATCCTCTGATAGGAGAGTTTGGATGGGGGAGAATGAGTGGCTTTATTTGCCATCATTCATAATCCTGCCACCCAGGGGGTGAGGTACTACTAACATGTTTTTGAAAAGTATATATGGGCTCCTGGGTGGCTCAGAGGGTTAAAGCCTCTGCCTTCAGCTCAGGTCATGATCTCAGGATCGAGATCTGCATCGGGCTCTCTGCTCAGCAGGGAGCCTTCTTCCTCCTCTCTCTCTGTCTGACTCTCTGCCTGCTTGTGATCTATCTCTCTGTCAAATAAACACCATATAAACCCACACTAAATTAAAATATATTATAAATGATCCCCATATCAATATATATTACTCTACTTCATGGCTCTTTCTTTTTTTTTTTGATAGTGATGCATTTTATTTTTTTTTTTAGGTAAGCCTTACATTCAGCATTGGGCTTGAACTCATGACCCCCAGATCAAGAATCGTACGCTCAACCAACTGAGCCAGCTGGGTGCTCCCAGCTCACTGTTCTAGATAACTGCAGCATGTTGCCCCATTGAGCTGTACCCATAGTGTATTTGACCTCTCTCCTGAACGTCAACTTTAGAACATTTCCAATTTCTCTCTATTGGGCTGTCAGAAACATCTTTGTGCATTCATCTTTCCATCTATTCATGATTATTTTCTTACACAGCCCCTCAGTTAGCTTATCTTCACCTTCAAAGGCTCTCAAAAAATGTAGCCTTCATTCATTAAGAGACATGAGGAAAACAGAGCTGGAAAGATGGAAATAAAGCCCAGGATAAAACCCTGAGGGTTTATTACAAACTTGTCACCAATACTAAACAAATTAAAATGACAAAGTAAAAGTAAATACAAAGATAACAATAAAGTCATCATGGAATTCCACTTGTTTTTCATTACAAATTTATTACAAATTATTTATTACAAAAAATAATTTGTAAGTATATGCTCAACCACTTCTTCTGCATTCATTGTTTCAAACATGAAATATGGGGCTATTTTTTACTTATTTTGATATCAGCTCAGGTTGCTGGAGCATTTCCTTTAACAATATGTTGGTCTCTTCCTCAACACATCCAAAATCAGCTGCCTCCAGTTCTTACTGGGTCTGGAAACCCAGGCTCATCTACCTTTACTGCCTCTCCCACCTGACTCCAGAGCCTAGAAGAGATCAATTTCCCCAGTTTGGTTTCACTGGCAATGATAATCTTGGTGTCATGGCTCAGCTTCCCCACTTGCTTTTGGGCTTTTTCCAGTTCACTAAGTACTTCCTCATCAGTTTTTTTCCATTTCAAGAACAAGGGAAAATCTCTAGCACTCAATGTGCACCTGTATGCTGTGGGTACTCAACAAGCAAAACAGGAGAAGAAATAAAATAAACACCTTATTATAGTCAAGCTGGACTAGGTCCAAGGAGATGTCTAAAAGCTTTTGTGTGCAGAAAACTGAACTCTCAGGGCTGATAATGGTGACTGGATGTCAAAGGTGTAATAAGAAATAAAGTTCTTTAAAAACAAACTGCAAACACCATAAAATTGTATTGTTTTCAACTTCCCTATTGAGCGGCTTTGTTGGGCATGTGCATTACAGCAGACAGCTATGCCAACAGAAGACAAGAATATTCTAAGCTTGTCATGTGCTTGTCTATGACTTCCGGAATTAAGGTTGCATGCATGAATTTCTTACCTTGCATAATCGATAGGGTAAATCTGAGAAAAGAGAAAAGTGAAGGGCTTGAAATTATGTTTCATTTGGCTGTTTTTCTTCATTGTATGATAGCTGCAGTTTCAAAAACCAAAAATCCATTCTTTCCACCTTAACTTTTCATGGCTATTTTTCAGGCTCCTAATTCCTAGTTGCATTAGTTTTACTAGAGACATAAGGCAAGACAATGCTTTACTGGAGAATTAAATTTTCTCTTTTAGAAAGGATTCCCATATGGAAAGATTAAGACAATATGAAGATGGAAGACCTAAGATCCATTTGTGACCTAGTGCTGTAAGACTGGAAAGGTCATTGAGATTAATTTTAATCCAAATAGTACAGGATGGAGTCATACAACAATTACATGATTTACTTATTATTTCTTCTTCAAAATGATTATAAAAATTAGAATGCAATCTCACTGTTTGAGATGTCCTTTACCATTATTCAAAATCATATTCAGAATCAAATTAAAAGTATCAAAGTCTCTGGTCAGGTCCCTAATTAGTGCTTAGCATCTCTGGGATCACATTTTCTCCCCCAAAACAAGGAATGCCTCCATTCATGGAGAAAGACTAGTTTCACTTTAAGCATGACTACTGATGTCCATGGCAAGTCTGCTGCCTGAAAAGAAAGTGTTCATTGATTCAACCTTTCCATAACCCTCTACTAAAGTAAACATGTCTAAGACAACTAAGCAAAACATCAAATTTCACTCAACTACCATGTGGCCCTCTTGCTTAAAGAACTTGGCATGGGCCACTCTCCAATTAAGGCCCAGATAATACAGAAGATCTGCATTTTATATGTACAGTAATCCCCATACCACTGACTTTTCCTGCTGTCCTCCTTCATGATCCTCCTATCTTTAATCACTTATGGCTAAAAGTTTAGTATCATCCTCACTAGGTACAACTGTTGTAGCACATGTCTGTTTCATCTTGTTATAAGTTGGTATAAGCATCTTTTCATAGGAGATGAGAGAATAGATCTGGATAGTTTCATCACCTTTGAAAATTTTACTTTGTTGAGAAGGCCATAATCATGAATCCCTCATGACTCATAGGTCTGATCCTAAACAAGAATTTTATATTTTCAATGCCCCAAATCCCCAACCAAACATCATGGCAATCTGTACTGAACCCCAGATTTCACTCAACATGGGGGAATTAAGAAACTGTCTCCATATTCTTATATATATTTCATCCTATATTATATCCTATATTATATATATTATATCATCCTATATTATCTCATCACCAAGGCAGGAAATGGTCAAAGACATGCTCATATGAGAATTAGTATTATGTTTGTATTGGCATTTACACTTAATTTATTCATTCAACAAATAGTATTGGTCATCTACTATGTGTGAGGCACCATACTAGGTGCTGAAAACATAATGATAAATAAAACATATACTCTAAAACTCATAGTGCTAACTCCCCAAGAAAGAAATATAAAGGTTGTATAGTGTTAACTACATGTGAACATAGTAACCAAAAAAAAAAAAAAAGGTTCATTTATTTTTGATGCATGTATGTTTTGTTTTAAAAAGACATGGTTTCGAGTCTGTCTTCCTTATAAGGATTTTTTAGTTTCTACTACTGCCTAAAACAACTCTTGGAATAAAGTGTAAGATGATGTCATCTTTCTGGGAGAACACAGTTTCCTTTTTTCCCTTCTGCTGTAGTAGAACCATGGATTCACTTAATCTTAAAGTTATATAAAACTACAAAGGTATATATTTAAAAAACAATCTTAGGATGTACTCTTTGGTACATTATTTCAGATTATACTTTTGGGGGGTCAGAGTTCATTTACTACATTCTATTTCTCACAGAGGAATTCTAATAATGACTCTGAATGAGATTTTTAAAATGCGGATCAAAAACAACATTTTATACCTTGGCCTATATAGAAAATCTGGGTATAAAAGGGTAAGCTGGCAATGCTACAAACCATTTCAATGCTTTTCTTGTTTTTCTGTTCCATGTACCAGAAGGCATGAGTTGTCAGTGGTAGAACGGTTGTGGCAGTAGCCTGCATGCTTCCCATGAAGAATCTGATAAAGACACCCAGGCCTAATTTCACTGGGGGAAATACAGTATGGAGTCTGGGGACACTCATCAAGTCTCTAATGTAAGGAGAAAGCAGATAATGTTTTATTATTTTTGTTCCATTCCAAATCATATGGGTTCTTCTTTGAGTCTGCTCTAAGCCAAGTCTAGAGGAGTTAGGAAATGCAAGGACAGTAACATTCAACTAGCAAAAAGATTTAAAATAGTTTCAATGATCTGTAAACATCTCTGGTAACTTTTTCAAAGGATTATTTAAAAAATATAATAAAATATAGTCAGGCTGGTGAGCTACCATCACTGTTTTAGTCAATTTCACTACCCTACCTAGGGCCTATTCAGAGCGTTTTCTCTGGAAGGCCCAACTCACTAGAAAGTACATCACGCTATCTTTTCCTCTCACCGCCACCTCATTGTAGTGAATCAGTAATGGTCGTGCAGCCCAAGGTGATTTGGACCAAGCACCAAATTACCAAAAGTGTATTTAAAGACATAAAATGTATCTGCCTAGGTTAGAATTTAGATTCTATCTTGACTTACGTGACTTCAGTCAGGTTATCCAATTTCTCTGTGCCTCAATGGCCTCATCTATAAAACTGCATGATATTAGAACCTGTGGGTTGTTGTTGGGATTAAATGTGAAAATATACTTAAAGAGTTTAGAAAAGAGAACGGGATATACTCAAAACCACTAGTTACTGCTATGTTGAGTTCTGTTGGCACATGAACTGGGAAGATATAAAGGAATTGGGATGGTAGTCTTTCCCATGTGTGGAGAGAGAAAGAGAGTGAAAAGTGAGCACAAAGGTAGAAAAGACTTAAGGAGACACACATAGAGAGATGAAAGGATTATACTAGGTTCTGGGAAGGAAACAGACGTCACATTCAAATATAGATAATTGATTAACAGGATTAGTAATAAACCTAGGCCTAAGGAGTGGGGAGAGAGAGAAGTTACGAGAACTGGAAATGAGAGATTCCAGTAGCTCCTCATATTTGACCTGCTCATTTCAAGAAGATGAGTCCTTTGATTGATAGATGTAGTTAATCGAGGTGAATCTCCTGGAGGGTACCAAATACTTCGATTTCACTCTCCTCATCTCTAATCTTCTACCAAGATTCCCCACTGGCTGAATACAACCAGAATCCAGACAGCAAGAAAACCATGTGATAGCTTCCATACAGGTCAGACTGCAGGAGCAGGTCGCTGAGTGGAGGAGAGCAAAGAATCTGGAGGGCCGCCGACACAGGAAGTCCTGCATACACACCGTGTGGGCACCGAGAGACGACATCTACTCTATGTAAGGCCTCTTCGGGTTATGACACATCCTGTCTTTGGGTCTCTCCAACACATTTCCTTTTTAGTCTAAGCTATACTGAGGAGTTTTCTACTATTTATAATAAAAGCCACTTTTCCATAACCTGAAATGTTCCAGTGATTACAAAATATGAGTGAAAAGTCTACGGGCACAAAATCACAGAAGGAGACTCATCAATTTTGCCTTATTAGTAGCCCAGAACTTTCAGAGTATAAGGATCACAATCCCAATGGCAGTTTATCAATACCCATTACCCCACTGCCAACAAATAAGCATGACAGCTTTGGCTTAAACTCTCCATTTTCACTTGGTGTCTCCAGAAACACTGGAGAAGACTAAGTGGCTAGTGTCTAAGAAGTTCATGTGATTAAAAATATTGTCACAATCTCCAAGCAGCTCACATCTCTCCATGTTTGCTATTACCTAAATATTGCTATTAGGTCTTATTTTCTGACTTTGAAGTTACCTGGGCTCATCTCTGAAACTTCTCTAGATCTCCTTTACCTCTATCTCGTTTATGAGCCCAGAGAAGAACAAAAGCACAACCAACCCAATAGAGTAGAAGTCTAACTCATACAATACCCAAAGCTGGGTTTATGACTTCTCCTTGCTCCGCTGTCAAGAAGCTCTCCTAAGCTTCATCAAGACACACACAGAGTTATATTAATACATTCACAGAACACACACACACACGCAAGCATGCACACATCTTGTTTTTTCCACATTGAAGCTTTCTTGGGTGAGAACCATACTTGACTAATTATACTCCATGCCCCAACCCCCACAACAAAAATTTTCCAAAGAAAACAGCTAAAATCTCACCGTGGCCAGTGTCTGGATGAAGCTGTCTCGAGAATCGTGGAATAAGCAGCTCCCTCTGTGGGGGGGAAAGAAAGTGATTATGTCGCATACAACGCCTTTAAATTGAAGGAGAATTAACTCAGCTTATAATAAATCACTGTTGACATCCTCGCTAAAGACTTCATGCTCTCTCAAGCCAGGGGGAATTTTTAGCTGGCCAAGAAGGAAACTCTACAAACACTTGCTATTATTTGAATGTGCAACCTTCATATGGGAGATTCTGAAGGGTTTTCCCTCTACAGTCTGAACAAATTCTACAGAGAATAGTACCCTCCTAAAACAAACAAAGATTGATTAATAACTTATTATCATATTTTACAATTGAGACTTTGGAAAATGTGTAACAGCAGGAGGCCTGTCTTCACCTCACTTATTTTTAACATATATATTGGTCTTTCACTAAGAAAAGAAAATAGTCAAAGTACAAGACTAAGGACAGCAATCCTTCCTTTCATGGTTTGAAGAAGAAAGATACTTTTTTCTTTGTACTTTTCAAGTAAGGATAACTAATCTACCAACTCTGATGGTATTTTATAGACTGCAGAGTATATAAGTTGCTGTCTTAGGTACTGTCTCATGTGCTCCTTGCAAAGTTCCTGAGGAAATGAAGGCAATGTCTGTGATAATCCTTTCAGGATAAAGAACTCAAATCTGAGAAGTGAAATGACTTAAGGACATCTGGGTAAGAGAAAGTAGAGGCAAGACTCGCTAAGCTTCAATGCAGAGCCTGTTTTCTATCATGCAGAAATACTTCATAAAGAGGATGCATTCCTTAGTTGACAGAATCAAATTTCATATTAATATTTATTGAAAACATTTAAAAAACTTTCAAAGTGTTACTAAGCCTCCCCCAGAGTATTTTTTCTCCCAAGTATATTATTACCAACATGTGTACTAGCCATATTAAGTGATTCAGTGAAAAACGGATTCACAAGGATTAAATTCTCTATTCCCTTAAGAGTTTTAGTCCATCTCTGAATAAAGCCAGCACATTTCAGTGTTGGTTTTTTTTTTGCTTTTTTGATATTTTGGGGGGAAGATTAATTCAAAATTATAAATTAAATTAAATGCACATAAACAAGATTTGAATGATATTTCACAATGAGTAAAATTTACTTCAATTAATAGGTTACACCAGAGAAGTATATTCTTGTGTGCTGGATAACTTTGTTTGCCCCTCCAAATATATTCACCATCTGGACCCAACCTGCTTAATGTCTTGAGAGGCAGACCCATAAGTATTAAAACAACAATCCTTTTGCCCTTTGACTTCCATTTGGATTCAACCAAAGGGAGGCCCTGGAAAAGGACTGGAGGAAAAGAAGAAAATGAGGTTAAAATATTTATCCTCCTGGTTCCCTCCTTGCTGGGGTTGCTTAGTTAGTCAATACTATTGTCCCAAGAATCTCTCTAGAGCTCTGTTCTCTCTTGGTTCCAGGAAGGACTCCTTACTCTTGCTCCATCTAGCCCCACAGAAGTGTACTTTTCCTTGAAGTTTTCTCTAAACTCTTCCCACATCAGTGTAATCAGTTCTGCTACAAAACTTTCTCCAAATCACCTAGATTGGATGAGATTCAGCCAGAACTTTGCCAGGAAAAGGCAGGTACACTCAGACAAGGTGTCCATCTTCTTGATGGACCTCAAAACTATGCACCCAAGACTCAACACGTATCTGAGATGTTGATGGAATCAGATGGGATTTATTTGTTCTAAGCACAAGTGCTCTATTGATTGCATTGTTCACATCATAAAGAAGCAAGCAAGCAAAGTGATCCTGTTCACTACATGTGTTGCTTTGGGGAGGCTAAACTGATTCAAAATTAAGAACAAATAAAATATATAAGAGCAAAATTTGAGTGATACTTTCAATTTACTAAAATTTACTTCAATTAATAGCGTACTCCAGAGAATAATAATAATAATAACAAAAAACCGAGAACAATAAGAGGTTAGCCTGAATTAACTGGGTAAATTTGCCTATTTTCACTTAATGTGAAATCAACCTGAATTAATTATCATGCCATTTTGGGTAAATTGAGTTATATGATCTTATATAAATTTCTACTGATAGCCCGTTGAAGAAATTAAATTATATATATGCAAATCCTATGGTTCACTTACTTAATAATTTCTACTGTACAACTTACCAGTGCAAATAATGCAGATCATTCAAATTCTGATTTTATACCCCCAACAAATAAGCAAATTAATTAATAAATAAGTTTTTAAAAGGTAGTCTGATGTTAAATAATGTACATATTATGTAGACATAGCATATAACTGGAAATATTTATATTGGTTATAGCAGCTAAATGTAAGGCTTAGGTGGTTCATTGAGTGCTAATTATTATTTTCTCTGGCAACACACTGTGGCATTTTGGCAAACTATTTTGACATTAGGGCATTCCTAAGTATAGTCAATAGGCTCCTATTAATACAGTAGCATATTTTTAGCGTAGGCTGTAGCTTTTTAAAACCACACAGCTTCAAGTGTCCCCTCAGAAAAAAAAATACCATATTCAAGCATATTCAAAATACCATCTGTATGCCTACCAGATTCCTTTAGCTTATGATTCCTTAGCTTTATGTAAGTACTCAACTTACTTAGAGACAAATATATGTTTAATTTCGGTAAGATTCTCCACAGTAAATGAAATTTCATAAAACAGAAAAATGTTTGTCCATTAGATTTACTCTCTTGCCTCTTGGAAAGGGCCTCAGAAGCCACAGCACAAAACTGACAGGAGTATTTAAAGAAAAGACGAAAGTGTCCAAGACTACAAAGCACGTTGTGCACATCAGAGCGCTGAACAGTCACGTGACAGAATGCGCTGTGGCTGAGAACTCACAACGGTGGGCTCCCAAATGTGATCTGTTTGATTGGCATTTCCCTATGGTTCGCGCGTGCGTGTGTGTGTGTTTCTACTCAGCCAGGGCAACGAGTCAGACAAGTTCTCCCAGAAACAAACTCAGCACTGTTAATCAATCACTCTTTGCACTTTGAGAATTTACTTCTTCCTGAAAACCACTTATGAAATGAACCACTTTTCCCCTTTAGATTAGAGGCTAATTCTGTGGCCATTTAGATCCTAGACAAATCCAAAAAGTAGAGCGCCAAGAAGATCCCGCACCGTGAATCCTGTGCATATTTACGGAGCCACCGTGTCCCTCCCTCAAAGGTTATTCAGTCTCCCATCACGCCAGCTTTTCTCAAAGTGTATGACGACAAGGAATCCTTCTGGCGGAAATGTGCACACAAAATAAAATACAAACAACACATTCACAGGTTTTGCTCACCAGCTTCTCGGAGGATCTACCCTGTTGCTCTGCTCTGGGTTTGGGGCATGATACATAACCTGCTCTTTCAGAGTTCACAGAGCACCTCCTTACCCCAATCACTCACCCCTTTAGTAAACACCAACGAGTCAGTTGTATCAAGCTGATTATCTGATCTCGAGCAGTTTGGAAGAAAATAGGGGAGAGTGGCCGGGAAGGTCATGAGGATAAAGACTAAGTATACTACCAATTAATAATAGCTGATACCCTGATGACCACACGGTGAGAGCACGATAGGAAACAGCAAGCACTCACAACACCTGATGGGCTGGAACCATTTCTGGGTAGAAGCAAAGAATTCCACACAGTGCAGTTTCCAGGAATTTGCTAGGTTCACAACACAAACTGATTTCTGTTCTTCAGGGATGACTTTTGATCATCCTCACAAGGGTAAAGCAGCAAATACTTAAAATCAAAAGGTGGCTGAGATGTGAAAAAATTACCTACTCTAGCCTTTCCTCCTTTTACAGAGAAGGAAATTACAATTCTGAGAAACCAGTTAAGTGGTTAGAATGCAGTCAGCTGTTTTGTTTTTTTTTAATTTAAAAAAAAAATGGAGAGAAACCAACTCACTCATTTGTAACCAAAAGCTAATGTCCAACCATATCTGATATATTAAATATGAACACGTGATACTGATAAGTGATAAATGAGTGTGGTCACTCTTCTTACATGAGGTGAAGGTTAAAATCTGGAGCTGAGTATACTCATTATCTATTATAAATCAAAACTTCACTGTTGGGTGCTATTTTTGATCATTCAACAATATAGAAAGTGCTAGAGGACACCTTGAGAGGCTTCCCAGATCCCATTTCAATGAACCCATTGCTCCAGAATCTGGAATACTCTGGTATATAGTCTTGGATGCCCCACCATGCCCTCTGCAACCATATTGGATCCTGATGCAAAAGGCAAAACATGTACCCCTATATACACGTATCAAAATATCCTACCATGTTTTGAACCAAGTGGAAAATTTAACAGAAGCCCACCATTCAAAAAAAAAAAAAGACAAAAATAAAAACAAAACATGACTATACACAGAACCTTGCTCTGCCCAGTCTATCTGCACCCTATTGTCAATTGTCATAAACCTGCCCAGTGAAGACTTAATACCTGTGAAGTCCTGAGAACCACCGTGTGACTGGAAAAGCCTATTTCCATCACAGGGCCATCAAACAAACAACAGTGTGGCTTTATTTAAATTTTGATATTTTGCTCACCATGGATTTTTTTTTTTTATACAAAATTTGACTTTTCAAAATATTGTCTTAAAACATCAGTTATCTTGATCCCTGAGTTTTGGATGCCCCCTTCAATTCCGCACCGAGGAGACTGCTTTACCCACCCCACACTCTGACCCTTTAGAGATTGCTTCGATTGTAAAGAGCTGCCTCACCAAGGTCATGCTCTTCCCGAGTGACCCTCTCCCAGTAATGATCAATACGTAAGGAGCCCGGCCATTCAGGCCCAATGCAAGCCAGCTCTGAAGGGTCTGAAGCGCTCCAGTGCTCCCTGGAAGGTTAGGCAGAGCTGATTTGGGGACTGGGTTGTCCCTGGATTTTTTCCTTCTGCCCACCTCTGCTTTGTTCTCCTGCCATCCACATTCATTGACCTCAAGGATACTTCATAGAGACATGCAGCACACTAGCCTCCATCCTTGAGGATGCTTCTCAGGGGACCCATCTATAAAAATTATCAACCTATTTTAGCTAATACTTACAGAGCACATACCAGGTTCCCTGCATGTTTATATGCATTTTTATTTTACCCTCACAATAAACCAGTAAGGTAGGCACTATAAAAACACAGAATTTTTGTTTAAGGTATTAACCTCAATTATGCACAATGTAATTTTTTTCCAATGGATAAAGTGTCAAGAAAAAGTCCACATGAAACCAACATGCTCTATTGTGACACCAGACGAGTCAATGTTCTTTTCCTCATTGGCCCGAATATCACAAAGATGCTTGACCTCATGAAGGCCTACATGTAGTCCAGAAGGTTTCAGTTCCAAATGTTTTGAATTCGCATTAAATTCACCAGGTGATACACTTCAACTACTTAGAAATTTTATAATTTTCATTTCATTCTCTGATAACAAATAAGTTTTTAATTTCATGCAGTAAACATTAGTGATAATGTTTCAAAATGCCAATGTGTCATAACTTCCACCTTTCTACTTATTCTGACATGGTAAACCATTTGAGACTGTAATAGTGTACAGACACTAATGATCACCTTGATATAGAAAAATGCTAATATATTTATCAAGTATAATAAAAATATTCTCATTCAAATCAGGAGATTTGCTGTGCATGGTCCAGCGTGGGGTCCCACAAATTCATGGGAGCTCTTTAGAAATGCAAATCATCTATTAGAAATGGCTTCAGTGAGTACGGCTCTCTTTTTAAACTGCTTTTTGGTCTGGATCATTTGTGAAATCACATTTCTGAACTCACCATGGTACGTCTTTTCTTTCTGCAGTTATGGCCCCCATATTTCTAAGCATCTTGTATTTTATATTCAGGTCTCTTAATGTTCTGGTTCATGGGAAATGGTGCTATTTATGTATTATGAGATCTCACATTTGTTTTATCCATCACAAGCTAATGTTTATATGAATTACGCCCTGGAGATGTAATAGTATCTTTAAAAAGCTGCCCCAAAGACAGAAATCTGGGAATCAAAAGTGGAATAAGAACCAAGGGGCACAGTCTGAGTCTCTAAGTTCGTATGTCTTGCATGTAACTATATGAGCAACTTAGAATCCATAGTCAACTTCTAATTTTCACTTTATTTGTGTTTTTTTTTTTCTCAAAAAATAGCTGTTAGGTGCAGGAGAATGTGTAAACCACAGCGATGACTGGATAGAGATGTCTCTTGCCAGCGCCGGGAGAAAAAAAATGATCACTGACTCTGTCAAGCTCTTACTCTGTGTTTACCTACCTGAATTTTACATCTCTCAGCCTTTTTTTCAAAACAACAATGATATTTAAAGTCTATAGCATTTCATTGGTTGATCTTTGAACTCTAGCTGTCCCCTAAACATAACATTCTTCAGCAAAATATTCTGAGTAGGTAGCTAGCACTTACATCCAATCTAGTCAAGCATTAGCTCAATTTTGTGAATTTCAATTTTGTGAACCAAGAAAGTTAGCAACTTGCCAACACCTAGTTTACCTGGGAGCCTAGCATGATGTGAAAGCAAAGCCATGTGAACAAGCCATTTACTGAGTTTTTTCATTTTTGCTTTTGTTTTGTTTTGTTTTATTGCACCTTGTAAAGTACTAAGGCTTCAAAGATCATTCCTTGCATGTGGTCTTGGAGCATTCAATATTAACTAAAAGGCTTTTGACAAAATGTGCAGATTGAATTATCAGAGTGGCAAACAACTTGATAAAATGGTAGGCTAAATGCTCATTTTATTAAAGTGTTAGGGCTTTATACAAGGACCACATTTTAGGTTATGTCTCTCTAGTTTATTATTAGAGGCTGCAGGGGCATGTGTTCAATAGAAATAAATTCAGTGGAGATATTTAAGAGACAAAATTCACCTTTATTCTTATAACCCCAAGATACTTCGGCTATACCCAACTGATGTCAATTGGTACAAAACAATATTCTGTACTGGAAACCAACTGTCATTACCATAATAGCATCATAAAAAATGCTTTACTTAACACCTTCACCCAGAGCTGACCATCTATTCTGTTTTCCAAAGCATTTTGACCATTGTTCATGTTCCAAAGGCAGTCATTTTCAGTGACTTCTCAGAAGTTTAACAAGTAGGTGGCTTAAAGTAGCATCAGAGGCTGTCTCTATGAAGCTAATGGATCTGTGACATAGTTGCCACTGAGTTCCCAGATTGTCCATACCAAAATACAGCTTATGATGTGTGTGCCCTTGCCCAAACATGTTTCATATGCCAGAGGATGTTGAAATGATGTCCTGTTGGCACAGATTCTGTTTACCACATTGCCTTGACTTCATGAGTTGGGGCACATTCTATTTGGGTTGTGCAAGCCAAGGTCATCATTGCATAAAGCAGGAGCCCACAAATTGCTGTTTCTTAGGTGACCTGATAGTCTCTGTTCACGGCAAAGGCTGAGTGAGAGTCACCCTGGATCTCTTTGGGACGTGGCAAAGCCAACTTACTCAGAGTTCCTTGGTTGAATCCAGGAAAAAAAAGTCAGCTACTAAGATGAGTCACCATTGAGCAAAAACCTTGTCTGTAACTCTCTTTAGAGGTTATGTGCTCTTCTAAAATTACATATTTGGATTGATATATTAATGTGGCTGTATTGTGGTTGCCTAGAGACAACTTGGAAGCCACTGAGTTAGATGATGATGTTCTCTGTCACCGACTATATCGTCTTAGGCACTGTACTTGACTTATAGAGAAGAAACATTTTATCTATTGGCTTCCTCATCCCTATTAGAATATATTTAAACTCAAGAGTCCTTTTTTCACTTGGCAACATCCTCTCATGAGGTTTAAAATATTTGTGAGTCACTGGGATTGAATATTGTCACTTTGAGGAGACTAAAGGGACAAAGTGACAGGAAAGGGGAGACAAGAAGAAAATGCCAAGACAAACACTGTGAATTATTTTTGTTTTTCTTTATTCATTTATTCAACTACTTTGACAGCTGCCATGTAAGATGTTAGTGGTGAAACTCTAGGAAAAATGAAGATATATAAGATGAACCTCTCTTCTCAAGGAGATATCATATATAATAGAAAATGATAGGAAGTTACTAACAAAGTGGATGTGTGGTCTGAGATAGAGAGGTTGCCTATGGCTGGTAGGATCAGGAGGGACTCCTCAGAAGAGTTTCCTTGGTCTGTTCCCCAAAACAGCATAATTCTTGAATATGGGGAAATAATAAGGGCAAGATCTCTGCTCTATAAACCAAGGCACAGAGGTGGGGAATTGGTAAGCTAAGACCTAAATGATCATTTGGCTCAGGAAGGATGGTCTATATCATACAACGAATCAGGGCAGGACTCTGATGGCAAGAGAAAGAACATACAGGAAAATATTTCCATAATTAAGTTAAAGATCTTGGCCAATGTGACAGCATTAGACATGAAAAGCCACCCAAGGAAGAATGTAAAGGAGGAACAACAGATGTGGTGGCAGCATGGAATAAGTATGGGCCTTGGGACCCAAGAAATAAAAAAAATTGAGTTTTCATGGGGGTGGTGGGGTTGTGCCTCACATTTCCCAGATTTGGAACTGAAGAACCCAGCAATCTAGAAACACCAGTGAATAAAGGCACAAGAAACTCCAGTTAAAGTCCCTCTCTCAGCCAAAGAACCAAGAAAGGGGTGGCCTAGCAAGAAAGAATGCTTTTAGGCAATAACTATTGTACTCCAGCCAAAAGCTACAGAAAATACCATGACCCCATCTCCAGCCCCACAAACAAAGGCTGATAGGGAAGCTTAGACCTCTACCCTCACCTGGCAGTAATGAGATTGCATGACCCCCACTTTCCCTGCTAAACAGTATTTAAAAAGTCATCTGAAACAGAAGATATAAATTAAGATCCAGATTCTCATAACATTGTACCCCCAATTTTTTTAATAAAAAATTCATTTATCATAGGAAGAACCAGGAGGATTTCAAAATGATGAAAAAAGAACAATAGATAACACTGAAATGATAGAGGTGCTAGAATTATCAGACAAAAATTTTAAATCAGCTATCACAATAATAACAGCAATTAATAATAATAGTAATAAATGCTTCCATGAGCAATAATAAAGATGCTTAAAATAAATGAAAAAGAAATGAAAGTCTGAGCCGAGAGACAGAAGATAAAACAAAGAGCCAAATGAAAATTTAATAACTGAAATTTTAAAACTCAGTGGTTTGGCCCAAGAGCAGCATGAAGGGGGCAGAGGAAAGAATTAGTAAACCTGAAGATGGAACAATAGAAATGACCCAGTCTGAAAAACAAAGATGAAATAGATGGAAGAACAAAATGGATAGAGTTTTAGGAACCTGTGGGACTACAGATGTTAACATTCATGTCATTGATATTCTGGGAGAGAAAAAGGCACCTCACCAAAGACATCCTTTCCGAAGATGGAAAGTGAGTACATTAAGATATTAAACCTCATCTATCATTAGTGGTTCACAAATTTAAACGATCATGAAATGCCACTATACACCTACTAAAATGACTGTAATCATCATAGTAGTAACATTCTGACAACACCAAATGCTGGTGAAGATGTGGAGCAACAGGAACTCTCTCATCAAGAATACAAAATGGCAGCCACTCTGGAAGAGAGTTTGCCAGTGTCTTACAGAGCTCAACCTGTAGCTCAACTACCATCAGACCCAACAGTTGTACTCCTGGGCATTTACCTTAGATAAATGAAGACTTATTTTATACAAATATATGTACGTGAATTTTATAACAGCTTTGTTCATAATAGCCCCAAACATGAAACAACCCAGTTGTCCTTTGGCAGATGAAGGGTTACACAGATGTAGGCATCTGTAATGTGGATTGCTATTCAAACAATAAAAAGGAAGAAACTATAGATGCATACAACAATTTGGATGACTCTCCAAAGAATCATGTTGAATGAAAAAACAAACCAAACCAACAACTCCAAAGGCTATATACTGCCTTTTATACCAGGTATAACACGGTTGAAATAAAATTACAGAAATGGAGAACAGATTAGTGGTTTCCAGAAGTTGAAGAGGGTGTGGGGGAGTGGGAAGCCAACAGGTCTGGCTATAAAAGAACAGCATGGGGAATCCTTGGGTTTGCAGAAATGTTCTGTATCTTGACTATATCAGGCTCAATATTCTCATTGAGCTAATGCTCTGCAGTTTACAAGCTATTACCTTTGTGGGAAACTGGGGAAAGGCTCTCTATTATTTCTTACAACTGTATATTAATCTATAATTGCTGCAAAATAAAAACTTAATTAAAAGCAAACAAAAAATAAGTCAGAAAATATGAATAGTAAGATATTCTTAGTAACATTAACTTGTCCAACATTGATTTTATATAATTCTTGGACTACTGACTACTATTCTAAATGTATAGTTTATCATAAGGCATAAAAAATGTTGGGGGTACCTGGGTAGCTTAAGAGACTGACACTTGGTTTTGGCTCAAGTCATGATTTCAAGATCCTGGGACTGAGTTCCATGTTGGGTTCACTGCTCAGTTGGGAGTCTGCTAGTCTCTCTTCCTATGCCCCTCCCCCTGCTTGTGCCCACTCCCTCTTTCTCTTTTTCAATAAAAAAGATAATAATTTATAATAATATAATAATATATCTACATAATAAATATAAATATAATTTCTATAAATAAATTTTATTTATATATTTTATTTATGTAATTTAATATTTTATAAATAAAAATAAATAATATAAACAACATATTATATATAACATAATCATATATATTAATAAGATAAATAAATAATAAATGAATAAGATTTAAATAAATAAATCTGTTTAAAAAGTTGGGAAATCTGTGTTGTTATGAAAACACTATGCTTCACTTTCTTAAATTATGGAGATTTAAACTTGCAATCCTAAAATTGTATTAGCATGTGATTCTGCAACTGAATAAAATAAACTTGTTCCAGGGGCACCAGCGTGGCTCAGTTAAGGGTCTACCTTCTGCTCAGGTCATGATCTCAGGGTCCTGGAATCGAGCCCAGCTTCTGGCTCCCTGCTGGGTGGACAGTCTGCTTCTCCCCTTCCCTCTGCCTCGCCCCCACTCATGCTCTCAATCTCTCTACCTCTCAAATAAATAAAATCTTAAAAAAAAAAACTTGTTCCAAAAATGAGAGAGAAAAGGATAATATTGAAAAAGCACTAATCAAGCAGAATTACTGCCATACATAAAAATATATTTGGGAGGATTAAGCAATATGACATCGTGTGTGTGTGTGTGTGTGTGTGTGTGTGTGTGTGTGTGTGTTTTAAGTGAACTAAAAAACTCTGAATATGAAAGTGAGTAGTAACTATTATAAAGCCTTTATATTTTAACATACCCATCCAACATGAGACAGGAGCTTCCCTTTTTCTTTCCTTTCTTTTAATGATCTAATTAAAACTCTTGCCAGATAAAAATCAAATATACAAATGTGCCCAACAAAGTGGCTTTCCTTCTGAAATATTAAACAAAAATAAATGGCCCTTTATGCTATATTAGGATGAGCAAGAAAAGTGGGTAACATATGTTCTCATGTGAAGTACAGTGTTATTTCATTGTTTATAAATTACTTCCTTCTTGCAAGAATATAGTCCTGGCATTCTTAGGTATTATCCATCCTTTTTTATTTTCCAGTTCTCCTCTATCATGTTCATCACACTGAGACAGTCTCCAATCTGCCCTCTGAAAAGCTATTATGGCCTCAAAGCCTATTATCCCTGAAAAAACTGGCCATCACAGGTATCCAGGGTCCTAAACTACTACTACTCTAATCCTTACTTGTTCTGCTACTGACACCAGGTCGTCCTTTGTGCTCTTCAAGCACATTAGCATGTTTCTGCCTCAGGACCTTTGCATGTACTTTCATTCTCTCTGGGATGCTTTTCTCCTGATTATATACAAGACTTATCCCTTCATTTCATTTAGGCCCCTACTCAAATGCAATCTTCTCAAGGAGATAATTTCTGAGTATCCTACCTAAATTAACACCCTGCTCCCCATCACTCCCTGTCCATTTACCCCATTTCATTTATCAAGAACACTGACATATTATTATATAATTGTTCGTTTTGTTCTGACCACCAAAAGCTAAGCACTAGAAGAACAGAAACTTTTATTTTCTGACTGTGACATCCCTGATGTCTAGAACAGAACAAAATGTAGCACATAGTAGGGGCTCAATAAATACATGTTAATTAATGAATTAATTTAATACATCTACATACTATGACTGATCTCTCAAGAATGATTCTTTATGGATTTCAAACAACTTATAAAAAGGAGTCATAATTTCCCTTACAGAACATAGATTACATTTCAAAGCCCCAGTAGGTGACATGAGACCTTTGAAACATGCAAACCATTTCTCTCCAGTTTCTTCTTCCATTTTCACCTTAAAGAAATCCTCTACTCAAGCTTGCTCATTGTTCCCTGGCCTTGTCATGCCCATCACTACCCAGCAGGGTGACTAGCTGTTCCACTTTGTCCACAATTGAAGAGTTTTCTGAAACACAGAATGTTCAGCTCTAAAACATGTTCCAAGCAAACAAGAATGAAGTGGTCATTCTGCTACTCTGACACCTTACTTTTCCTTCGGGCTGCCAGGTTCCCTGTTCTCCCCTTTACTTACTATTCCCTAGGGCTGCCAGGTTCCCTGTTCTCTCCTTTACTTGCCACAGGCCTCAGCTTCTTATGACACCCAACAAAATCTTCACATCCTTGGCAAAGCCCTAACAGTCTCTGCCACACCCTGAGATGTCTGCTGTACTATACTCAGTAGTAATTCTTGCTTATTAGCTTGTTATTTTATCAAATATTATTATGTATTCTTTCTTTTTTTCCTGCATCCTTAAGGGATTTTTCATTTAAATTCAATGTCATTAACATGTCCCGTATTGTAAGTTTCAGAGGTAGAATTTAATGATTCATCAGTTGCATGTACCCCTTGTTCATGGCATCACGTGCCCTCCTTAATGTCCATCACCCAGTTACCCCATTCCCCCACATGTCTCCCCTCCTGCAATCTCATTTTTTCCAAGGCTTAAGAGTCTCTTATGGTTTGTTTCCCTCTCTGATTTTGTCTTATTTTATTTTTCCTTCCTTTCTCCTATGTTCATCTGTTTTGTTTTTTAAATTCCACATATGGGTGAAATCATATGGTATTTATCTTTCTCTGACTGACTTATTTTGCTTAGCATAATACCCTCTAGTTCCATCCACAGTGTTGCGAATGGAAGGATCTCATTCTTTTTTATGGCTGAGTAATATTCCATTGTCCATATACTTGATCTATAGATGGACACACACACACACACCCCATATCTTCTTTTTCCACTCATCTGTTGATGGAAATCCTAGCTCTTTCCATAGTTTGGCTACTGTGGGCATTGCTGCTATAAATATTGGGGTGCACATGCCTCTTCGAATCACTATGTTTCTATCTTTTGGATAAATACCTAACTGTGTCTGCTTCATTTATATAAACATATTGTCTCTCTATTTCTAGAGAGCAGGACTATACTTCATTTTTTATATGTCTCATCATCTAGCACAGTGCTTGAAATGTAGTACTCAGTAACTGTTTATTATTGCGGACGAATATAGTCTACCTTTGGAAAGCTCTCGTAAATGGATACATAATTATCTGGTAGGCTGCTTAGAGAAGGGATGAGGTAAGATTTAAAAACCCAAGGTACGTGATTCTGGCAGATCCAAAGCAAAAGATTATTTTGATTTAAAGTAATAGAAATAGAGAAAGTACAGGTTTGGATTGAGTCATCTCTTTGTAAAGATACCTGGTGTTCCTTCTTTAGTTCCGTGATGAATATTATGAATCCACAAAATGTCCCTATGCATAAAGTTTAAATTGGCATCTGCATTGCCAAAATATGTGGTAAAGAGGGAAAAAGCTAATGAAACATCTTGATGACTTATAATACACCATGTTCTAATATTTGACAGCATCCTAACGACCAACTGAAGTTTTCACTTTTCATCTAGTTATTTTGGTGCTGTGTAGACACAGGCCAAGAACTGGAACAGTAGGAAAATTGCCACAGTAATGCTGAATTTTACTGGCTTAGCAATGAGGGGAAACTCACATATTGCTTGCCAGAAAAATAACTGGCTTTAGTTGGTGCTATTAGTCTCACGCTTTTTAGGAGCACTTAATTTAAAACAAAATTGTGGGCTTAACTCCTACCCTAATGTTTTGAGACTGCTGTAATAAGCAAATGTTCAAAGTGTTCTTTATCCAACCAAGTGGCTGAGTTTCTTGTTCAAGCTCCATCTATAACAAAAAGATTTTCATTTGGTGAGCGGTGATCCCTGATTTAGCACAAGCAAACACGTCAAGATGCATTCAGGCTTACAGTGCAGAAATCTCTGAGCAGTAAGGTTTAACTTGACAAAACAATCACTGTGGAAAAATAACTTACAAATCGCACTAGCCACCTAAATAGAAGCTCGGTTTCCTAATTGGCTTGTGATGGAAGCCCTGGAACAATACGAAGGATTGTTAACAGAGGCTTAGAGTTACTATCTTATGTCTGTACCTTAGACGTTAATTCTGGCCCGTTGCTATGAGGCATGTACCACATCAACATTTGAAGGATGTTGGGATCAACCCCTTCTGTACTCAGAGCGTCTTAAAGACAATATTATATTTCAGTAATATAAACCTTTGACTCTTCAGGAATGATGTTTTAGCTTTAATCTACATTTCAACTCCAACAGAGACATGGTGTACTTGGATAAGAGTGTATTGAGAAAACAAGGAAGGGAAAATACTTCCTAAAAGGACTGAAATACTACTTGCAAGTATTTTCTCTGTAAACTGTACCGTGATTTCCTTCCTCCATGTGAAACCTGATCTTCTCATAGAAGTGATACTAGATCATGTATAATACTCCTACCTCAACCGCTATTGTGTATTAACACAGCACTCCTAATACTCAAATGCCGTACTCATTCATGGTGCATTCATTCATGATACGGGGCATCTACTCAGATACCACTGTATCCTCCTCATCATGGGGTTGATGATAAAAGAAATTAACACACATGAAATAGTACTCACTACCCTTTAGGGAAGGCCTACTATTTTCTAGACAATCTGTTGCATACTCTGAGATATTATTTCTAACCCTTATGAAAATCTTATAAGTATTATTTCAACCGTGTCACAAATGAAGAAAGTGAGTTTTTGCATATCACTTAACCCTGCTGACCCTCAAACCACCAGTAAGTGGTGGACATAGAGACACTTCATGGCTGTCTAAACCCTCATTCTTTCAATTGTGTGCAGGGAAACTGCATTCAAAGAAGGTAGATAATGTATGCCCTTAGGACAAGATGCTGTGGTCCTTGACACTACATTGAGAGAAGTCAACGCGTTGCCTTTCTTCTTTCTTACTGTGATAAGAGCACTTAATATAAGATATACCTCTTTAACACATTTTTAAGTGTATAATACAATATTGTTAAGTAGAGGCACAATGTTGCAGAGTAGATTTCTAGGATTAGTTCACATCGTATAACTGAAATTTTATATCCTTTGAATAGCATCTCTCCCCGCATCCCCCATTCTATTCACAGCTTCTACAGAGTCTGCTACTCTAGAGATCTCATGGTTTACAGAATCATACAGTGTTTTTTCTGTGACTAGCTAATTTCACTTTGTATAATGTCCTCCAAGTTCATCTTAACAGGAGCAGAGATGCCGAACCCTACGGAGACCACCACTCGGCAGAATATACTAAATGAACAATCCTTTTAAAGACACTCGTTGTCAAGGAAGCAGAAGCAAAGCCAAACCAAGAGATGAATTTTCTGATGACTCTTGTCAATCTACAGAACCCAGTTGGAATAAAGGGCTCATATGGGGCCTTTTATGGCGTTAGTCTACTGTGCGAAGCCTGCGGCTCTTGTTTTATCATATACTGTAATTTGGTTTTAAAAAAATGCACAGTCGAGGTTTATATAATTGAATGAGAGCTATTGACTGAAATGATCGGAATGTCTCAGTGGCCATTAGTAAAATCTTACTGATTTCCATTTCCCGCTCTCCAGATAGCACACAATTATAGGGTGGAATGAGTCAGCTCTCTTTTCTGACTGTACTGTCTCTTCCAAGGTCAGCCTAATAAATAACATTCCTAGAAGTGAAACTAAGTTGCATGGACTTAATGATAGCGATAAATGTGTTTCTGGTTTCTGACAGCTACTGTATCACTTAGACCAAAAATAATCTGAGAAAGGAGAGATTTTTTTTCCAAGTCAGAAGAACAAACAGGGAAACAAAGCTATTGCTTCCCTAGAGAATAAAAGACTAGTATCAGTATCTAAAGACATTCTTTTCTCTAAATTACAGGTTTGGGAAAATCTCTCTCTCTCTCTCTCTCTCTCTCTCTCTCAATGAACAATTTCTACCTTCTGTTTTGGTGAGGCAGTAGAGAAATATTTGGTACATATTTAACATAACACTTCTAATACCAACGATGGTTGTTAGGAAATGTGAGATTGAAAACCACTTTACGTGGCAAGGTATTTAATCATATATGTCCTATCCACTTGGTCTAGTTCATCTTCTAGCTCCACTGATTATAAACCATGTGAAGGACTTTGGGTCAGATTTTTCACCTTTATTTGCATTCATTTTTTTTTTTTAACCTGTAAAATGGTGACAACAGTAACTACGTCATTGGGTTGTTGCAAAGAGTAAGCGAGCTCTTGTACATAACTACTTAGAACTGGCACATCATAATACTTAGTAAGGTTATGATGTGAAGGACCTGACTACACTTACTAATGTGTAAATTATTCATTTTAAACGAGGAAGAATCAATGGAGAATATTTAATACGATATTTGTTTTTTTAAAACTTCAGTTCTAAGCCCATGGGGTAAATAAACTTTAAGTCGGAATAGGGAGCAATGGAAAAGAAGGGAAGAGTTGAGGAGGGGGGGACTTGAGTAGCTTAGAGAGGTTACATGTCATAACAAATATCCTGAAGTAGGAACAGTGTCTGTGACAAAGAACATCCTTTGCTTTTTTTATTGAATTAAAGCCTGTTGCATTCAGCCAATCCAAGCTATACCACACCAGACTTCTGCTTTCTGATGTTTCATCTCTGCTTCAAAAAAAAAAAATCAGCTGCAAAATATATAGACAATTCATAAGTCTCAAAGATCGTATTTGTCCTGGGGTCTCCCAGCCTAGATGATCCTAATAGAGGACCCCGTTGGTGGAACATCATTAATCAGGCAGCCATGGCCAAGGAGGTGGGTGGCTGCTGATAGTTTTGGCCCATTGGAAATGGCTTTGGATGACTGCCAGGTTGTGTGTGAAATTTTGAAATGTTTGAAACAATACAGTCTTTACAATGTTATAAAATAGTAGGGCGGTTAGAGTGGGCTGCAGACTGGCTCATGGCCAATAAAACCTCAGAATTCCAGTCAGCTGTAACCTGGAGTTTAATGTTGTCTGAGGTGTTCAAGGTCATCTCTCCCCAATGTCCTGAAGGTCAACCCAGTCTTTATAAAGCTGCCTCATTGAGCTACTGCTCCCCAATCACCCCAGTTCAAAAACATTTTAGTCTATTTGCTTGCCCTGCACATCCCCATCCCCTGCAATGCAAAAATCACTTTGAGAGTGAACCTTAAAAGTCTTACTTAGGAAAACTTTTGAAAAAACAGAACTTGCTTTTGTTTGTCCCCACTTAAATAGAATATATGTGCTGTTGACATGTCAGTAAACCTGAAAAATAGAAAAAGAAATTGTCACTAATTCCATCACTTTCAGGCAACCAGATAAATTAACAGAATATTGCGTTGTCATCCTGCTTTCAGCATGCATTTTATATTATCTGTGATCATACTGTATATATAAAGTTGGTCCTGGAACAACACAGATTTGAACGGTGTGGATCTACTTATCTGTGGCCTTTTTTCAATGAATGCATGTATAGTGCTATAAATGTATTCTCTTCTCTATTTTTAATAACATGTTTCTCTAGCTCACTTTATTATAAGACATATCTAATACATACAACATACAAAAAGGTGTTGACTATTCCTGTTATTGAGAAGGCTTCCTTCTGATCAACAGTAAGCTATAGGTAGGTAAGTTTTGGAGTCAAAACTTCTACGTTGATTTAAAACTGTGTGGGCATTTGGCATCCTTAACCTCTGTGTTGTTCAAGGGTCAGATGTCATTTATAATCATCTTCTCCCAAATGTTATATATCAAAATTCTGTTTTATATGAATATAAATTACTAAAGCAGAATAATAATGACAGAATAATATTTTATTGTGTATTTAAGCATTTTCATAGTATTGAGTGCTCATCATGCTTTTTCTCTCCAAGAAGTGCTAGGTTAAATAGTGTTCTGTTTACATACAGCTTTTCTGTATTTAGTACTATTTCCTCAGGATAAGTTTCCAGAAGTAAAATTAAAGGGTCAAGGGAGATGGATGCTTTTAGAGTCATGGCAAATGTTGAAAAATGGCTTTCCAAACACTGTTTCCTTCAACGGCAGACTATCAGTAAAGTTTGAAAGGGTATCATTTCATTCCCTCATTATCAGCGATAGGTAATAGTAAGCATTCTTCTAAAGAATACAGATATGTAGGGGCGCCTGGGTGGCTCAGTTGGTTAAGCGACTGCCTTTGGCTCAGGTCATGATCCCGGAGACCCAGGATCAAGTCCCACATCGGGCTCCCTGCTTGGTGGGAAGCCTGCTTCTCCCTCTCTCACTCCCCCTGCTTGTGCTCCCTCTCTAGCTGTGTTTCTCTCTGTCAAATAAATAAAATATTAAAAAAAAAAAGAATACAGATATGTTAATATTAAAAATGAAAAACCATCCTGTTCCAAAAATGTATGTATTGGTAAAGCTAGGTAAGCGCTTAGTGTTTTTACACAAAGAATCCAAGAGCTATTTCATGGATGATGGCTTTTCAGTATATTCTCCAAGCAAATGAGTCATCTAAGCAAAAGGGAATTTAATTCTAGGGCATCACCATAGTAAATAAAACAGTGAACACAGAGAACATGAGATACGATGCTCCAGATAGAGAAATAAAGACCTACAACATTATGCAGAGGTAAGCTACATAGTGTGTCACACAGCTAGCCTGGGGAAATTGTGATAAATGCAGAGTACTTTAAAGAAAGATTTGCGTAAAGTGTAAAAGCAACAAATTAAGAACATTTTACAATTATAACAGAGGCCTTGAATCAAGAAGAGGATGTTCCAGTGATAACAGTAAAGGAGAAGAGAGAGATAGGACATGTGAAAAAGAAATATAAGAAAAATCCAGAGCTGAACCAGAAGAGAGACATTTATTCACTCTCCCACACAATTTAAATAGCATGGTTAGCTTCACGGAGACAACTGATATGAGACCTACTGATAGGACAAATAACTGTATAAACTTCCTGAGTTGCCATTCTAGAATGTTCCTTGGTCATGTCCCCAGTTTATAAATCCCTGTAAAGTACCTTTATCCACGCAGGTTAGTGGGAATGCACCTTACTAACAGTGTAGATTTTGCTACTCACAAAAAAACCACAACTGATATGAAATGTTGACACACTTTTGTCTAGATGTCCTATAAATTATGTTAATTTCCCTGGCCATGGTATTCCATGTTTTCCATTATTAGAGACTCTAGCTCTAACAGGGAATTTCTTATGCTTATTCCTACCCTTTGCTTTTCTTCTGAAGGGCATATATTCTTTCATAAGAACCATATTAAGTTCTGAGCTGAAGTGCTTTTAAGACATGTTCATCGGATATCCATGTATTTTAATGTTTGTATTTAATCCACGTTCTTCAAATCTAAGGGTCTTCTCTGATTATGCTCAGTTCTACCTTTTTTCATCATCTAGGCTCTGGGTGACTTTGTTTCCTTTTTTTCTCTCAGGTTCCCATGATGCTCCCATCATCCATGAGTTTTTCTGTCTTTTATTGATAAAAATCAAGTACAACAGCTCCTGCCCACGATTCCTCCATTTTAAGCAAAATATAATCTACAAGGAAAATCAAGACTATATCAGATGTTCTGGTTTCAGCAAAACTAGACCTTTTCCAGATGTTGGGCGCTTGAAATCTCCCATCTGTAACATAGTGTGTCTTGATTTCAGTTCTGACGTCTGTTCTCTAGCTGAGTATTTAACCTTTCTGTGCCTCAGCCAGCTCATCTCTAAAACACAGATAAAAATCATACTTGCCCCTACAGTGCTGGAGAGAATTAGATGAACGAATAGGTTGAACGCGAGGCATTACATCCACTGTTACGAGTAACCTCTCAGCTTACCCTCTCACATTGATTGTGGTGCCCTTTCTCTGCTTTAAACCACCTTCAAATGTTCTCCATTGTGCAAGCATTCTCACCCAACGGATTTCCGGAAAGCTGTGCACTTCTTCTTACCCAGTGATGTTTCCCCTTTCTTCTCCAGTGGATTGTTTTAATTTGGACTATATATAGCATTCTACTATAAACATAAATCCTAACCTGCTGAGTCTCTTGACATCTCTGAGGTTATATATAACTTCGTGAGCTAAAATATCAAATTTTATTACCTAAATGCACCTACACAAATAAGAGAAATCTAGTGTAAAATCAGTAGCTAATAAAAACAATACTTAATTCATTAAGTATTCCTTATTGGGTCTTCAGCTTCTTGTTTTAGGTGAGCTTAAAATTATATTCTTAAGTGACCTTATGTTGATGACACAATCCTAGGTCATGTTAGCTAGTGCAAATGACGATTTTCACGTCTTGTGACTCAATTATCAGTATTCATTTATATTACAGATTTTCTATGTTATTGCTGAAAGGCGTAAACATGCTTCCTTTCATTTAAACTCATTACTATCCCATCATTTTAATGGCTGTCTGCGTTTTAAGTCTCTTTTTAAAAAAAAATGTACCATAATTAAGCAAAACAGCAGATTGATGACTGATCGCAAAGCAGCTGTGTCAAAAATAAACAGAGCTTTGAACTCGGTAAGCTTTGCTTCTTCCAAACCTCACTATGTACATAAACACACCCCATGTCCCGTGTCCTCTCCACACTTCAAACACATAAAATTACTCCCAAGTAGGTGTTTCTCTATTTGCCTCTTTTTTCTTGTCAAAATTGTCCCCAGAGCTTAACCATCTCCACTCACTGCGCTGTCTAAAACCTTCTGTGCCTCCAAGCCTGTAGTCTTGAAGATTTTACGTTTACAGCAGACTGACGGTAAGTACACTTTGGAAACTCTGGTGAACAGCTCAAGCCCAAGGCCGGTCTTGATGCCTGGCCAACGGGCTCAAACAACAGACATAAAAGCTCAATCTGTACTTCCATTCAGTTACGAGGTTGCCAAGTTCGTTTTCCTGATACTGTACCTACAGTATATTCATCTCCCAATGTCTCATACTCACTTCATTAACTTCGTGACATCAGGCTCTGATGTTATGAACTCAATTTTGTTAATATAAATGATACAGTACTATACAGAAATTTAAGAGGTTGTAACATTAGAAGTCTCTTCAAGATTCCCATAACAGTTAAAGAACAAGGAACCCAAATTCCCAGAACCAATCCTCGCTGGGAAATAATTCCTTATATATGATCTTAAAGCTACTCTCCCTCCGCACAGCCCTCTACTTCTGATTCCCATTTATGTTGCGAATAGCTTTTAATGACAGAACAGGGAAATATATTGTGGTTTCACACTTTCAGGGATTTTTATGGTCACTTATTCCTAACTAGGAGATAGAGACGCAGAGCAGAAAGATTTCTTTTGTTTTGTGTTTAAACGTAAACCGCTTTAGTGCATTGTGCCCTTTGTCGAAAGGATATATGTAAGAAATACCACTATTCAAAGCTCAACTAGTAGAATGTTTCCTTAATGGCAAGCCTCTCTATCGGCAAAGCTCACTGCTGGATGGATTTACAAGCCTAGTCACTCAATCGGTTTGACTAATTTGGAAACTCCAATCTGCCGCCACAAATCCCCATCATGTACCATGAAGAAAATATGGAAAATGGATGCGCTAACTGTTCACTCATAAGTCATGCAAATTTGCCCAACGCCAATTATGCCTCCTAAAATGCAGCCCATCTCAAAAAGCCGCGTAGAAGGAGCTTTCCTTACATGATTCAAATACCTCACTTCCTCTGTCTTCACATCCTCTCCGTCTGAGCTGAGCAGCTATAACAGCGGCGCAAAGAGCTTCACGTATTCAGAATGAAAACAGCACACATGGGGCCAAGAAGCTATGAGGTCAGTCTGCCCGGATGCACCTTCTGGCTCTCCTGTGACTTAATACAAGTTATTTAACAAGTTATTTAACAGCACTAAGTCTTAAATGCCTCTGGGTAAAACGGGAAAAGAACAGCAGAGAGTCGTGGTGAAGAGTCAATGGTATGCTGCACGTCAAGCCATTATAATGGTTCTTGCTTAGTAAATGTAGACATATATAGATAGACAGACAGACAGATGATAAATAGATATAAAATTGTCTTTAAGATATCCTTACAGTTGGATATATACAGAATCAAAGCAATGAAGAAATAATCGTTCGTAAACCTTTCTAATGTTAATACTGATCTTAACTTAAATTGATTTCCCACATGCCCCATCTTCAAAATCCATAGCCTCTCCCCATGCTTTAGAACGTAGGTGTGATACAGGCTTCACTGTCACCCTAAGCCTCAGTACATGGACAAAGTAGAGAAGAACATGGTAGTAATTATTGCCGATCTTGGCTCGGGTCTTCACATGACTCTTCATTCTTAGAAAAGTCACATACCCTTCATTTGTAATATGTTTTCTTTTAAATCTGCCTTTAGTAACTCAGCAGGTCTTTTACAATGTAGTTTCAGCTCAAATGCCCCCTCTTCTGTGAAGGCAAAAGGTTTCAGGTTTTCCATCGTGCTTGTAAAGCGCTTAAGGGAATCCTTCCAACACGATTCATCGCTTTTGCATGCACACCGATTTTAGCCTGCAGAGTAAGCCACCGAAGAGTCGGGTCTGTCTGTGTCCCCCACTACAGCCGATCACAGAGACCGCGGGGAAGAGGTTCTATAGATTCTCCATGTATTGAGTTAAACAACAAACAGGGAAGTAGAGTACCGTATCTATATTGAAGGATGACTGGTCACTATCTCAGTGGAGCAAGTGTGTCTCTTTCGCTAAGATCCCAGATTCCTCCATTTGGATGCACACATGTGGCCATCATTACGGATTTCCCCTCCCTAGATATTTCCTATGCTCTTTTTATTTACTATTTATTTTGTGCTAAGATTTATGCTAAGATTCAAACAGCATCAAATGACTAGAAAAAGGCTTAACTGAAAGATAATTAAAACTTTAATTCTTAAAACTACGATAGGGTAAAAAAAGATGCAAAGTGTCTTAGAAATATATTGGTGGGGCACCTGGGTGGCTCAGTTGGTTGGGCGACTGCCTTCGGCTCAGGTCATGATCCCGGAGACCTGGGATCGAGCCCCACATCGGGCTCCCTGCTCGGCAGGAAGCCTGCTTCTCCCTCTCTCACCTCCCCCTGCTTGTGTTCCCTCTCTGGCTGTGTTTCTATCTGTCAAATAAATAAAATCTTTAAAAGAAAAAAAATATATTCATGCACCTCATTATGACTATTCTGGCCTCTCTTTTTCTAGTATTCTAAATTTCAAGGAAAGATTGCAATAACCATCCATGTTGGGCTTACGAGAGCACAGGCTTGAACGATGCAGGCAAGGTTTGCTCAGAACGGATGCAGCACATCCCAGAATGAATGTGGCAGATCTTTTCTCAGACAGGTCTCACCTTTGCTCCCCAAGATCCACGAGGAGTAATTTATTCCTAATGCGGCTAAATGGGGAGAAATAAGGGGGAGGGGGATACTGGCGGCAGATATTTTGCTCCTAGCAGCAGGCGTCTAATTCTATTTCCTGTTTGAGATATCATTTTATTTCCATTTTTCCTAACTGTAATATGGGAACTTTCCATAATAAACAGTTCTTTAATTTGCCACTTCTTTGATTGGCATTTTTTAATTTTTTTTTTTCTCAAGGAGTCTATTGGCCATTCCTTCACAAAGTTGCAAAAATAAACGAAAACACTGACCCGCATGCCATTGTTGGGCAGAATTTTCTGAATTTGTCTTGAAGCCAAAAGAATTTATTTGACTGTCTGGGGAGCACTGAGGCAGGTCTCTTATTCTCAAAGAGATACCCAAGTTGCTTGAACAAATGGTTCGTGTTAGCTGGAGAAAGCCTGAATCTAAACCATGTGCCTCTGGACCTTGTGGTTTCAAACTGCACCACAGCAGCGAGAAGAGCTGACGGTCTCGAGGCTTGATTTCAGCCACGCTCATGGGGAAGAGAAAACTGTCAGTGCCACCACGATGTTGTCTTAATACGGAACCCCGAGGGGTCCTTCAGCACCGGCGAGTCAGTGGTGGTGCGAGGAGTAAGAGAGGGGTCCACGCCAGCATCTAGTGGGACATAATGAAGATGCATGACTTTTCCCCATGGGCATCCATTCATGGTAAAGGCAGCAAACTGGAGCTTTTCCGAGGAGCAGAAACAACTCAGGGAGGCAAAGGGACATAAAAGTCTGGCGTCTTCTTACAGTTATCACAAAGCTGAAGGAAAACATCCTAGAAGAATTAGTTTAGAGACCCAAGACGGATAAGGTTACTAGACCAGAAAAACAAGAAAGACGAATTTCTAAGTGGTACCATTTATCAAACTCCAGAAGCATTGTGGGGACAATCTGAAGGGATATTAAGAGCTCATTTACAGCAAAAACGTGAGAGAATCATTTAACCACACACAGACAAGAGGGGCGTCCTCCACGAACACAAGCATGCCTTAACCAAGCCATTTTGGATTAGGAGCTGAGACTGGAAAAAAGAGTAAGGTTTGGTTTTAAGTCTTCTAGCAACTAGAAGGATAATAAAGGTGTTTTATGCCTCGTCTTCCTTGCCTTCTGTTCAAGGGCTTCTTCACCTCACAGGGATTTATTTTAAGCTGCCAGCAGGTCCATCAGTTTGGGGGAAGGAACAAAGAGCAACAGCAACAAAAATTATGTCAACATTTATCACAATTAATGCTAAATTTTCAAGTAGTCGGTTAGCATTAGTAAGAATGGTTTGGGTCTCAAATGAAAAGTGCTGAATTTATTATTGTGATATATAGGAAATTAAAATCAGATATAACCAGAAAATGGACTAGGTGAATTAGGTTTAAAAAAATATAGGGAGCCTGGGTGGCTCAGTTGGTTAAGCATCTGCTTCTGGCTCAGGTCATGATCACAGGGTCCTGAGATCAAGTCCCACATTAGGCTCCTGCTCAGTGGGGAGTCTGCTTCTCTATCTGCCCTCCCAACCCCACACTCATGCTCTCTCTTTCTCTTTCCAAATAAATAAATAAATATCTAAAAAATGTATATAAATATAGCGATAGAGGAAAATGGACATATATCAAGAATTCACGCATCTCATGGTTATACACACCCACACCAGGTACAAGTCAATATAAGGCACACTTCACACCCAGCAACTTTGGGGAACTCTGATGTTTTACAGAACAGAACGGATAAACTGAAATGATTTGTAAACACTTAACTTTTCTTTTCAGAACTTCCTTAGCCTAGGGTAAAGCAGATCCCACTCAATCTTAACAGAAGTACCTGCGAAGTGTGTACGAATCACCTTTTACCTCTGTCTTCTGTTTTCCCACGAGATGAGCTCACTGAAAAAACAGACTGTCCTGTCAAGAGTGTTGGGAAAAAAAAATCCTTTACGGTGAAAAACAGGAAAGCAATATAGTTTGGGGTTTTTTTTGTTGTTTGTTGTTGTTGTTGTTGTTTTTATTTTAGTTAAATTTTTTTTCCAGTATTCCAAGATTCATTCCCCATTGCCCAAACCCAGTGTTCCACACTTCAGGTGTCCCCAGTACCCACCACCATCCCTCTACCCCCCTCCCTCCAAGTCCCTCAGTTTGTTTCTGTGTCCAAAGTCTCTGCTGTTTTGTTTCTCTCCCTGGATTACCCTACTTCCCATTTACTTTCCTTCTCCCACTGTCCTCCATGTTACCCCTCATGCACTGCAAGTAAGTGAAACCATGTGATACTTGACTTTCTCTTCTTGGCTTATTTCACTCAGCATAATCTCTTCCAGTCCAGTCCATGTTGCTACAAAAGTTGGATATGCATCCTTTCTGATGGAGGCATAGTATTCCATTGTATATATGTACCACATCTTCTTTATCCATTCATCTGTTGATGATGAATATCAGGCACCTTGGCTCTTTCCACAGTTTGGCGATTGTGGCCATTGCTGCAATGAACATTGGGGTACATATGGCCCTTCTTTTCACTACATCCGTATCTTTGGGGTAAATGCCCAGTAGTGCAATTGCAGGGTCATAGGGTAGCTCTATTTTTAATTTTTTAAGGAATCTCCACACTGTTTTCCAAAGCGGCTGCATCAGTTTACATTCCCACCAACAGTGTAAGAGGGTTCCCCTTTCTCCGCAGCCACTCCAACACTTGTTGTTTCCTGTCTTGTTAATTTTGGCCATTCTGACTGGTGTAAGGTGGTATCTCAGTGTGGTTTTGATTTGAATTTCCCTGATAGCTAGTGACGCTGAACATTTTTTCATGTGTCTGTTAGCCGTTTGTATATCTTCTATGGAGAAGTGCCTCTTCATGTCTCTTGCCCATTTTTTGATGTGTTCAT
>PITA01007444.1:61498-91565 GCA_004023965.1 Spilogale gracilis | reverse complement strand
CCTGCTTTCTTTCCTTCCTCTTTCCTTCCCTCTCTCCCTCTTCCTTCCTTTCCTACTTCCTCTCCCCCTTCCTTCCTCCCTCCCTTCCTTCCCTCCTTCTGGGTCTTCTAAACTCTGTTTTCCAGAATTACAGGAGACCTCACTGTGCAGTGCATTTCCCCTATTTCCTATGTGATAATGTGACAGTCTCCTTCAGTATAGCCTCAGCAGAGCTGTCAGGGCTCCTGCGGGGGGAAGAGAGGCCATCGAGGTGGGGGAGCCAAGTGCCCAGGCTGCAGGCCATCAGGAGAGGCTTGGGTCCCCTCCCCTGACTGACTCCTTCACGCCCTGCCGAAAGTACAGCAGGCTTCTTTCATTCTTTGACACTGTCAGCCTGTGCAAGTCCTTCCTTTCCTTTCCAGTCACTTGAGTCATCTGTCACCCCTTGTGGTTGTGGCTCATTGCCAGCATCTTCTGCCCCTTAAACTGTCCCCACTCAGGAGGCCCTTGTGGCATGGGGAACCACCAGGACAGTGACCTAGGAAGGTGCATTGCACCCCTGTCCTTACACACACACACACACTCATCCCCTTCACTCCAGGCTGGTCGCAGGCATACCCCAGCCCTGGACAACCAAGCTGTCATTGTCAAACTTTGCTCTGGGACTTTGCCTTTAATACGCCCCTGCCTTGTCAACTCCACCTTCTCTGGGCTGGGAAGGTTTGGTTTGGTTTTTAATCTGATTGCAAAGTGTTTGGCTTCTTGAGGGATTTGGAGATCACAGGGGTCATGTGAGAAAGGAGGATGCCAGGGAGAGATAGCACACCCACCCCACCTGGACTGCAGGCTTCCTGGCTGTTTCCCGGATCCTCACCCTCATTGTTCTTCTTAATTTCACACAGACGGGATGATTTGGAGGTGGTTGTTTGGGATCCGGTCCTTAGAGTTTTCTAGACTCTTTCTTCTCTCCTTTTCTCCCTGTCCTCGCAAGATCTCTCCCTTGGACCTCTTGACTGATATCAAGAAGCAACATGGTGGCGGGTTCATCAGCCCGCGCAGGCGCAGGTTCGAGTCCCGGCCAGGCCACACCCGCGCCGGGGGACTCCGGCCGAGCTGCTAAACACCGACGTTAGCAGGTGGAGACGAGCCTTCACAGCGCACGCTCCAGAGGGCAGTTGAGGACTGAAGGAGAAGCACCCGCCCGTCCCTGAGGCCCCGGCACTGCCGTTGCTACAGGTGCGGTTTATACCATTGCTGTGAAACCATTGAACTTTCCTCCAGAAGCTTAAGTGGCCTCACAGGAGAACTGACTTGAACATTTGAGCGAATCAAAGCTGGTGTTCGTTGGGGAAGCGTCTCGGCTCAGGCAGTAGATATTTCTTATTATACATTGTTATGTATTATTATAAGGCATTTAATGCGTCGCAGGACTATGGTTCATAGTCACGTGGTTTCCTTGCCTTCTTCACACCTGGAAACCAGAACCCGAAATTGCCATTTGGTCAATGACTTTTTGGTCGAGAAGTTCTCGCCTCCCTGAGCTGTTAGTTTTGAGCCTCCAGAAAGACTAGGCATCGTGGTCTCTGAGATACATTATTAGACACGGAGTCTGCGCCACTCAACCGGGCTAAGCATGCTCCCCCACACACGATCGTGTTTGGTCTTCGCCACAAACCCATGAGCTGTTTCTGTGACTGTCCCCATGTATAAATGGTGGCATGAGGTGGAGAGAGGTCAAGGAATTTGTCCAAGGCCACACAGCTTGCAAAGGGCCTGCCGTAAGCCCCAGACCGATCCAACACCAAAGCCCAGGCTCTCACTCACTCTGTTCTATCGCATCCTACTCATGCTTCCGGAAGCCGTCTCACACCTGTAGTATGCTAGGTCACATCCTGCTTTCCTCTTATGCCCACGACTGGTACAACACGTACCTGAAGGAAGATCATCTTTGCATTTTCACTTTTTACAACACACCTCCCAACAAGGTCCTCTCCTAACTTCCATTCTGTATACTGTCTATGAAGTTAACCATTTCACCTGATTCACTTCATGTTCCGTGTTCAGGGTCATGGTATCCTCCTGTGAGGAAGAGAGCCATGGCATGGCTCCCGGAAACCCCTCTTGGGTGTATGGATGGATCCCCATCCGTAATCATTTCATGAAAATATGTGTGTGTGGTGTGAGGTAGGGGTGCCACATCTAGAAAAGGGGCCAGCAGGTGTTGGCTACCCAGCTGCTTCAATATTTCTTGAGAGGATTCTCAGAATAGTGTGAAATCAATGCCTACATCTTGCAAATGAGAAAAGGGTAGGAGTCATGGTAGGATAGGCTAGAAGGGATTGCACCTGACAAGAGGGAAAAGAGAGGAAAAGTCACCTGCAGGAGATGTGGAGTCAGACCCCAAACCCAGGACAGGCTAATGCAGCTGAGCAGCCCAGGGCTCGGGAGCCTCACAGGACCTGAGTGCCTGTCCTCGGCAGGCCGATCTTGCACTACTAGGTGGAGTTGGGCCCTGGCTGGGAAAGGCTCGCTGCTCTGGGGCCAGTGTTCTAGGAGAGGGGGTTCAGCCCTGGTTCTGGGGCAGGAGATACAGGAAGAAGTTCAGATAAGCGAATCTATCATGTCCCCACCCCACCCTGGACTTGAACAGAAGGGCTCTACCTTTAGAATCCACACTGGGGTGCTTGCTTGTTAAATTCTGATTCCTGGGCCTCTTGAGATTGAGATTTAATACTTGGGGGACCAAGACATCTGCATTTTAATGAGAGGCCCTGATGGCTCTGAAACAGAGCTCCGTAGGACACATTTGGAGAAACACTGACTTGGATGGTTGGGCATAGCTTAGAGAAACGTGCTCCTGGCCACCAGGGTCCCCTCCAGTTGGCCACCATCAGCTAATCCTGGTTGTGGTTGTACTACTGCATTGGCTTTTACTGTTTGTGGGGAGACACTAGTTCATACCTGGAGGTGGCCACTTGCCTGGATGGACAGAGCAAGGTAGAGGGTGCTGGAGTGTGGGGAAGGGGTGGACTTGGGGGCACCATATTTGCCTGAGAAACAGCCCCTCCCTTCTAGTCCCGGGAGCTCTATTCTGAGTCTTTCATTGAACTCCCCAAGCCTTAAGGGCCCCTATCTCTAAAATGGACCAACATAAATTTTTAGTTTAGAGGGTCATTGAGCAGATTCTATGAAGAAATGTATGTGGAAGCATTAAGCACTTCACGTGTGACAAATCTGACAAAGGGAAATCATGGTTCCCAAAGACGACTGACATTTCAGAGCCCTCGCTGAGTGACAGGGACAGGGCCTGGTGGTTTACAAGTACAAACTCATGTAATCCTCACAGCAACCCTATGAGGCGGCTGCTGTTATTATCCATGTTCAGGAGAGAGCACAGAGATGTTAAACAACTTGTCCAAGATCACACAGCGAAGCCCCAGGCCACTGTCTCTAAAGTTTGTGTTGCTTAATGATATGATGTTGTGACATTGGGGAGAGCCGTTTTCATATGTGTCCTCCTCCTGCCCCCAACCTGTGTTTCTGAGTCACTTTCAAGCCACTGACCCTTGGCTTACAATGACATCTTGGAAGGAAATCTGTTATAAAAACAGATACACATGGAGCAGTTTGGGCTGAAAGGGGGTACGGTGGGCCACAGCCTGCTCCTCCCCTTTCCTTTCCCCAGCGCCCAGAGGAGGGCGGGGCACGGGTCCAGAACCAGAAGGGCAATATCACCTGAGTGATAACTCATTGGACCTTAAAGAGTTCTTGGAATTTGGGATAGAAACATGTAAGTTATTCCTGACCTCAAGGCTAGGACCTTATCTATCCAGCCGGCTGATGAATATACCGGCACATATTCCCTCCACAGAAACACACGCTCGCCCACACACATTCACACACGCTCTCTCACACACGCTCGCCCGCGGGTCTGAACCTCTGCTCCTAAATTGTGTGGCACTGCAGTTGAGTGAGGGGGGCAGCAGTGCACCCCTGCCCCCCCCCCCAGTGGTCAGACTCGCCAGCACCCAGGCCCTGGGGAAATTGCTGGCCTTGCTGAAGCCCATTTCACAGATGCAGATCCTCACTCAATGACGTCTCATGGACAGTGGCCTGTCATCTGTGCAGCACAGAGGGCTCCTTCTACACACATTGATTTTCAGGCCCAGAGGAGAACGCACCCCTGCTCTTTCCGCTCGGCGGCCGTGAAACAGGGCAGCGGGGCAGGAGCCTTGGGATGAGGAGACAAGAACCACATAGGAGGCTGCTGGGCTGAGGGGGCCGAGTGTGTACTTCAGTACCTGGACCCTGAGGCTCCGGGGAAGGGATTTAGGGATGAAGAAGCCTGCGACAGATTACTTGTTATAATACTCAAGAGAGCTACAACCGTGAGTGGGTTCCCTGCGTGCATGGTAAACACAGTTCCCACAATGCTACAAATCACAGGGCTTTTCCTTTTCCTTTGGTGGGAGTTAGAGACCATTTTGAAGCATTTCCCAGCATGCCAATGCTTGGAAGATGCTGGAAGTTTCTCAGCCGGTGAAGTAGGATGCTTTGAAATGATAGATCTTAAAGCCGCGTGTGTAAGATGAATTGGAAGGGAGTTGTGGAAGGGGGTCCGGGGCCATTGCCCCCGTGCTGTTTTGGGGCTAGGGCAACCGGGACGTAGGCTATTTCAGGACAGGGCCGTGGAAAGGCAGACCTTATAGAGCCCCCCGAAACAACGTGGCGATGCGATGGAGGGACAGGATTGAGAGCAAAGCTGTTTGCCTTCATGGTTTGAGCCAGATTCCCCAGGGCAACAGGGGAGGGTTTTTTTTTTTTTTTTTTTTTTTTAATTGCTATGCTCAGGGCCCTCCCAGATTCTGAATCTATTGGCCTGGAGTAGGGTGCGATATGACCTCCAGAGTAAAGCCAAAGCTGAGGATCACCATTCTAGACCCTCAGGACCTCAGCTGTGATCCCCACCCCACCCCCAGCACTGGCGTCTCCTGGAAACTTGCTCAGAATGCAGATTCTCAGGCCTGTGCCTCCCGCTAGGCCCACTAAAGCCACATTTGTATCCTAAGCGCTGCTCAGACTTTAACGTGCCTAGACATTGAAGGGGAGGGGTGGGGATCTGGTTCAAATGCAGTTTCTGATTCTGATTTAGATCTCGCTGAGTGCAAACTCTGAGAGGTGCTCCTGAGCCCAGGAGGTGGTTGGCATGCCAGCTGACTTCCCTGCAGTGTCTGGAACTCACCAGTCCCTCTTATCCTAACTCTGATCCCATGCTGCCTGCAGGGTACCATCTACCCCACTTGCGGGGTTCTACTTTATCAAAGGAAGACTGAGGCTTAGAGCCCTAAAGCCAACTCTTCCTGCTCAAGGCTCTGCAGCTCATGTGCAACCAAGTTAGAACTTGGAACTGAACCCTTGTGGCCTCAGATACCACAGCACATCAGTTAGGGCCTCAGGCCTCCTGTGACTGCTGGCTAGATGAATGCCAGGCTAGCAAACTCTGCAAAGGGGAAGATAATTCCCTTGTGACTTGTGTGAGGGGAAGAGAGTCATAGGTCAGTGGTTCTCAACCTTGGCTATGCAGTGGAATCTTCTACAGGAACTTTCAAAAATATCCAAGGCTGTGTCCCGGCCTCGGTAACTCTGATTGAATCGATCTGGACGTGGCCTGTGCTCGGAGAGGTTTTTAGAGCCGCTTTGGTGATTCTGTTGTGCAGCTGAGCATGGGAACTGCCTTCTTCTTATTATTTTTATAAAAGATGTATTTATTTGAGAGGGAGAGAGAGCGAGCATGAGCAGGAGGGGCAGAGGGAGAGGGCCAGAGAGAGTTATAAGCAGACTCCCCTCTGAGTACAGAGCCCTTGACACGATCTGAGCTGAAACCAAGGGCCAGATGATTAACCGACTGTGCCACCCAGCACCCCTGAGGACCTCCTTCTGTCTCCCACATCACCTGACACAATCCTGTACGCTGAATGGCCACAGCCTCTGACTGCTGAATGCCTTCTCCCAGGCTGTGGAGTCTGTCCATTATCCCTGAGCAGCCCAGCAGGCTTGCGGGGGGGGGGGGGTGCTTGCGGGGAAAACATGTTCTTCTGGGATCCCAACCTGCAACCTCATTTAAGGCACCCGGTGAAATCTGAATTCCAGACCACAGTGAGTCCTTCTTTTAGCATAAGTATGTCCCAGGTAATATGTGGGGCATATTTATACTACAAACTCCTTTATTATCTATCTGCAGTTCAGATTTCATTGGTTGCCTTGTATTGTACATGGTGACCCAGATTCTCATTTCTAGCAACCAGGCCTTCCAGAATGAGAGCATCTGAGGTGAGGACGTCTGAGCCTGGGTTGGGGGGGGTCTGGTTTTGTCAGATGAGGCCACTAGGAAGGATTGGTTTTCAGGTTCCTTGATTAAAACTGCCCCAGATGGACAGACACAACACAACACCCTCTTGTCTTCTTGGCTGCAGAGTTGGCTTTCCATGAATATGTTTCACGTGAATGAGCAAACCGGTTCCTCTTCTCCCTGCACCAGGCAGCGTTCGCCCATGACACGCCCATCTAGAAGCTGGCACCCAGAATTTGAACAGGGAAAGACTCCCCCCCGCTCCCCGGAACCAAGCAAACAGGAGCCAAGCAGCTATATATAACGTTTGGTAGAAATGTCATAGATAACACATTCTAAGAAAGTTGGCCACGGGGGATCTTGACTTCTGTATGCAACTGGCATTCACACTGTGGGCCCGGAAGTCATGTTATCTAATTCAGAGAATGGCCAAATCAAGACAGAGTGATGAGGATCTAAACTGCAAGGGTGTAAATTAGTGTCCATTGCCTGCTCATGTAATAATTTATTTTAAAAAATATTTCTTGCCCTGGTACACAGTAAGCTGCCAATACATGTTAGCTACTAAAACATGTGGATAATCTTAATGTAGTGGTAATAGCCATTATTATTAGCTGTATGAGCCAATGTGCTGAGCAGGGAAGTGAGCATAACTGTCACTAACATTTATTGAGCACCTACAATATGCTGTGAATATGTCTACATTTGCACACAATTCATTCTGTACACTTTCTTGAGATGGCACTCTATCTCCCTTCTATGTCAAGGGGGCCAAAGCCCAGAGAAGTTACCTAATTTTCCCAAGGTCACACCACTAAGAAGGCAGAGCCCGGCCTTTGAACCCAGGAAGTCTGGCTCTGAGGACTACACTTTTTGTCACTTGGTGGTACATGTGCCAATCATAATATACTCAGCTTCTTTCTTGGCTGCTTCTTTTGCAACACTCCAAGCATTTCCAAATCTAAGGAAAAGAAATTTGACATTTATTAATTTATATTATATTCTCCCTCAAGAACTCCAAATAGGGACATCTCGGTGGCTCAGTCAGTTAAGCATCTGCCTTCAGCTCAGGTCATGATCCCAGGGTCCTGGGATTGAGTCCTACATCAGGTTCCCTGCTTGGTGGGGAGTCTAGTTCTCTCTCTGCCTGCTGCCTCCCCTGCTTGTGCGCACTCTTTCTCTCTGTCAAATAAATGAATGAAATCTTAAAAGAAAAAAAAAAAAGAACTCCAAATGACCTGGATCTGTGTTTCTCAAACCGTGTTCCATGGTCTATTACCACTGTAGCAGTAACATGTTAATAGAAGTTAGGCTCTCAGAGGATTCCATGGCCAAGTGAGTTTGGAAAATGCTAGACTAAGCGAAGTCTGCTTGCTTATAAAGCCGCAGGACGTCTCAGGGACTTTAAAATGCTCATGTCCACTGTGACTCTCTGGGTGGGAAATATAAGAGCAGGATTTCTCAGACATATTTCACCATGGAACCCTTCGTTTTCTTTTCACGGAACATCTCACAAGACTCATGTTCCATGGAACACACTTTGGGAACTATTGTTAATGGTAAAATAGGTTAATAGAGAGCCAGGAGGACTGAAGAGGAACAGGGCAATTAAAATCTGTAGTTTGGGGGCAACTGGGTGACAACATTGTTTGAGTGTCCCACTCTTGATTTTAGCTCCGGTCCTGATCTCAGGGCTATGGGATGGAGCCCCACATTGGGCTCCCCACTCAGTGCAGAGTCTGCTTGGGATTCTCTCTCCCTCTCCCTCTGCCCCTCTCACTCATGCTCTCTCTCTTATTTTCAAATAAATAGATTTCTAAAAAAAACAAACATAAAATCTGTAGCTTGGCAGGAAAAGCCAGAAGTTTGAATACTTAAATCAGACAAGAAGGAAACCCTATCTAACCTAGAGGGCAGAGATAAGGGCAAACTGAATATGGATTTTGTTGTGGGAGACATTTCACAAAAATATCTAGTATCAGAGCATTTGATATCACTGGGCTCACATTCTTACATGACAATAACTGGCTACCCTGTCTCAGGCAAAGGTTCCTATTAGCCACAGCCCTCCCCACTCCCTGTTATATTATAGTTGGCCCACTTCCATCATTCGTGTTACATGGAAATGTTTGAGTTTGTGACCTTTGATCCAGTTGCATATATAAGCTTCATGGGATCTGAAACAGAGTTTTCTACTCTATAACTGCCACTCAAGTACTTATTTTTAGCACAAGTTCTTTTTTTCCTCATTGTAGAGGTTACTCATGCTGATTGCAGAAAACTTAGAGAAAAAAATGAAAAATAAAACTACAGCATATATAAAAACCAAAGCTCTGATAATAGCCCAAACTATTAGTTTTCTGATATATTCTATCTCATATTTTTCTTTGCATCTTCATATCTAAGTTGTTGTCATATTTTGGATCACACCATATATGAGGTTTTGTATCTTCCCTTATTCAGAGGACATTCTGTTAATTCCTAAGAATGGTTTATTCTGCTCTATGGTAATAGCTGAGTTTCCAAGATAACTCATTTTCTTTTTTTTTTAAATTTATTTATTTGACAGCGAGAAACACAGCGAGAGAGGGAACACAAGCAGGGGGAGTGAAAGAGGGAGAAGCAGGCTTCCTGCCGAGCAGGGAGCCCAATGTGGGACTCTATCCCGGGTCTCCGGGATCATGACCTGAGCCGAAGGCAGTCGCTTAACCAACTGAGCCACCCACGCGTCCCGATAACTCATTTTTTTAAAAATCACTTACAATGAAACCAGAGAGGTTAAGGGCTAGAAAGTTTTAGACTCACAATAAAAAAGATATTTTTCCTGCCTGAAGGTCTATCTTTGAGTTGCTTTTCATAATTATAAGTACACAGCTCTAAAAGTTAAACACTTGAACAAATCCAACATTATATGGTTCAAAAAGGATTGTCAAAGTGCACATGAAGGACTTGAATGTGATTTCATTAAATGTGAGAGTAGAAAACACAACTTTTCTAAATTCACATATGATAATTTTACAATATATATAAGTGTGATGATTTATGTGGTTGATATAATAAAAGTATAGACATTTGACTATTTCATCTATAAAAGTTTTATCTTCTCAAATGACTCTAAACCCTCTTACACTGGAAAAATTAGGGATGCTCCTAGATTAGGGGCATAAATAGTCATCATTTGGCACTTTTTTAGAACTCCAGCATCCCATTAGTGAGAGGGCTTCGGTGGTCATTCCAGGTAACTGTCTCCTTGAGGTATGAGTCCCCTCCACAAGTCACAACCTGTGGGTGTCCATTCTTGGCACAAAGGTCTCCTGCAATGAAAACCAAGTACCTCAGAGGTGCGATCCGGAGCTTGTAGCTAAACCCTCCTTCCTCACACCGAGGCTGAGCGTTTTCTGCCAACTCCCACCCAATCACCCGATTTTGCTCTCCAAGTTGAAATCCAGTTCTTTTCCATATGGCAGCCTTTTAAGTATTTCAAGAAAGCTATTATTTTGCCAAGCAGTCTTTTCTAAGTAAGGTGTCTTTAATTTTTTTCGAGTTGCTAATATATCATAGTTTCTAGATGTTTCTTCAGCATGATTTCAGGATTGCATAAAAGTAAAAAGGAGTCAAGTGAAGATATCTTTGGATCAGAGCAAGGACTGGTGGGGGAGGGAATCAGGACCACAGTCTTCCATGTCATCTCAGTCACTCCTCCCAGCATCCAGTGAGATAGTGTTGGTCAAGACATAAGATCCTGCAAGTGACAGAAAAACTCAAGCTGGCGGGGCGCCTGCGTGGCTCAGTTGGTTGGGCGGCTGCCTTCGGCTCAAGTCATGATCCTGGAGACTCGGGATCGGGATCGAGTCCCACATCGGGCTTCCTGCTCAGCGGGAAGCCTGCTTCTCCCTCTCTCACTCCCCCTGCTTGTGTTCCCTCTCTCGCTGTGTTTCTCTCTGTCAAATAAATAAAAGCTTAAAAAAAAAAAACCAAAAAAAAAAAAAAAAAAACAAGCTGGCTTAAGCAAAACACATAAACAGATTAATAAGGAACACTGAAAACCCCAAAAGTTGATCTTGGCCTTCATAAAGTTCCCTGAATTCCTGGATCAACTTATGATCCAGGAACTCAAATAATGCTTCTTTTTACCTCTCAGCAATGCAGTCTGCTGAATGGCCTTATTCTTGGTCAAAAATTTGGTGACTCCTTGCAACTCCAGGTTCGCATCCTCCTAAGTTCAAGTACAGCTGGGAAGAGCCCCATGGAGTTCCGGTAAAAGTCTCATTGCACCTCATTGGCTTTGACAGCATCACATGCCTGCCTTAGAACCAATGGTTGGATAGGGAACCTGGGTGATCTTGTTACTCAGGCCTGAGACCCATGTCCACTTCTGAAGCTAAGAGTGGAGGCTCCACCCAAAATGTGTGGACTATGAATGAGGGAGGGGTGGTTCCCCAGAAGGAAGTCTGGCTGCCGTTACCCAAAGGAACGGGAATGGAGCAACAGGTCAGCTTATCCACTTATTATTATTTTAACCTTCCAGTTAGAGACAGAGAGAAACACAGCGAGAGAGGGAACACAAGCAGGGGGAGTGAGAGAGGGAGAAGCAGGCTTCCCGCTGAGCAGGAAGCCCGATGTGGGACTCGATCCCGGGTCTCCAGGATCATGGAAGGAACCAACGGTCTGAGATGGGAAGCTGTTGGTCCAAGGTCATGTATGGAGCAAGGGCAGAATGTGAATTTATGTGTGCTTGGCTGCAAAGCCATTCCTTTCCCCTCTGCCATAAGAGAAGTTCTGCTGACCCGAACTGAACCATAGCAAATGCATCTCTAGTTTCTATGATTCAATAACTTTAGGTGACAAAGTAACTCATTTTAAGGCCTGGCTGATAAACTTTCCTGAATCATTCAACCCAAGCTACACATTTGATCCAGAATTCCGGGCAAAGGTATTAGAATTTCTCCATGATTAGTCAGTGAGCTCATCAGCATCTTCCCAGAACCTGGGGGCCATGGCTGCTAGGATTTCAGAGGTTAGTCACCTGCTTCATCTTGATTTTCATTTCCCGGTAGCAAGTCCACTACTGTCTGTCCCAGGGCCTTGTCTGTCTTGGACAGCCTCAGTGGTATGTCTGGGGATAGCAGAGTGGAGCCCTGGGATGATCCTACTCCAAGAACAAGATCTGTTTGGCCAGTGCACTGTTTTAAGACATAAATATGAATGCCTTGGTCACCACGGGCACTAGTCCCTATTATCAGTAGAGTGTATTATACAAGAATCTATCTGTCCTAAAGATATTTGAACGACCCCCAAAAGACCCTACAAAATTAAATTTCATCCCTTATCAAGTGCAGAATAGACTGTCATGGAATTGTGCATGAAATACATTCATACATGGGATACCAGTGAGGCATTAAAAAGTATAAAACGAGGTGACCAAATATCCATATTTGAAAATCTCCAAAATATAACGTTCAATAAAAACAACAGCAAAATTACTGAAGATTACATGTCAGATCATACTGTCTGTGGTGTAGGGCTGCATGCGAAGTAAAAATATAAACCCACACATAGCCATTTCAAGGTGGTAGGCTCTTGGGGCAAGAAGGGTCTTTGCATGGTAAAAGGGAAATGGGGCATCATCAATTTTATTTATAGTTGTTTTTTTCTCAAGCTGAGTGGTAGATACAGGGTGTTTGTCACCTTATTCTCTGTACTTTTTAAAAATAATAAAATATTTGAAATATTTGATAATGGGATGGGTTCCGCCTGAGTCACAGTTAAGTTTCCACCTGTTGGATGCTGTACTGGTCAGGACTCAGGAGCAGAGACATAATCCACTCGGGGTCCCAGTAGTTTAGGCTGAAGAAGACCTACCAGTGTTTACAGAACTACCCAGGCTGACTTTTCAGGAACAGCTTTGAGGACCATGCCGCAAAACGAGGGGCCACCAAGAGCACCACTGTCTTTTAAGGTCATAAAAAGACCAGACTCTCAGCAGTGACATTCACGAGGAGAAACCGTGGGAGCAGCAGAAGTGTGGTTGCCCCCTCACTGCCTCCTTCGTGGTGGCAAAAACTCATGGGCATCTGGGAAGTGTAATTCTGAACTTTCCAGCCTCTGAAGTAGGAGAAGACACACAAGGAGAAGCTAGAGAATGTCGATCTATCACATTTCTCACAGGAACTGTATTGTTTCATCACATAATCTGCTTTTGCCCCTATACCACCTGGCCCCAGCCTCCAACTCCTATCCTTACCCCCTTGCTGAACTTCCACCCCCAGCCTCTGTAATTGACCGGGGACTGGCAATCAGGACTCCATGAGGAACACGATGCAAGTCAGTAAGCACCATTACAAGATGGCAGGCTTAGGCATTAGGGACCAGGCACAGGATTGCAAAGAATGCATTTGACCTGGGAAAATATCTGGGGTCACAGAGGACCCCAGTCAGCTAGGTGGTCCCAAGGGGAAGGTGTAGTGCTCAGTGGTGAAAGAGCCTAGCTCTGAACTCAGACCTCCTCAGGCCATTTTTCATGGCCTCACCATTTGCTCAAGGGTGACCTTAGGCAGGTCCCTTACTGTCTCTGCCTTTCCATGAGCTGCAAAATAAGGACGATGATGGTGATGATGTCAATAACAATAAAACTTTCCTCACCAACTGTTATAAAGATAAAACGATACAGGAATAACAACAACTAGCAAACACAAGCAGTGCTCACCAGGCTCGGGGCTGAGCACAGCATTTTATTTTATTTATTTATTTTTTTAACTCATTTCACTTCATGGCAGTGCTGGAGACAGCTACTTTCCGTATTAGCATCTTCCAGGTATGGAAACTGGGGTTCGATCCCAATGGCCTGGCATCAGACTTTGGGGTCCTGATTACTGCATGCTGCTCCTCTAAGGGGAACATGAAGGGCTCAGCACAGACTGGGTATTTGGTGAGGCTGAATGCACAGTGCTCATTACCTTGGAAGTCTATAGGGACTCTCACAATTAGTGGTTGCCCAAAGGTGTAGACTGGGAACATGGGCAGGAGCAGAGGAGGAAATTTGCAAGGGAAGGCCAGTGTCCCTTGCTTCTCCTGCCGACATTCACTGCCATGGAGGTCCCATGAGAGCTTCTTATCATTTACAACTTCTTCACCGGGGTGGGAGCATCTAAGTGACAGGCCTAGATGTGCCTGGGTGCCCGGCTCCTGGGGGTGGGAAGTACCAAGGCTGTTGAATCTAACCAGGTGTTTCTACATGGGGAAGGTTCTGTGCCTGCAGCTTCCTCTCTATCATTGACAAAAGGTATGTGGCCGGTGTCAGATAAGTGTTAAAGACATGCTAGAACGCAACTGAGATTTTCCTCTTATACAAACTATAATGTTGACATGCTACTGTGAATCAAGGAGCTCTTTCAAACAAATGTGTGTAGATAGGCAAAAGTACTCAGCCTTCAGATAAGGAATGCTTGGTGAATATGTACATTGGACAGGGACTTGGTCTTTGTCCCCAGGGCCTGGGAAGCAGGAGGATCTGAGTCCCAAGCCCCCAGGACTTCCATACTCACCAGCCAGGACTGGCTACATGATTTTCAAGGCCCAGTGTAAAAGGAAAATTAAAAATTGTATTAAGAACTTCAAAGAAGTGACAGTAGAACATTAACTCAAGTGTGGGGACCCTGTCAGTGTGGGGGTCCTCTGAGACAGCTCAGGTCACACATACAATTTAGGAAAAGAAAATTTCAAGTTTGTTTCCAGTTCTGTAATCAAAGGCAATCATCCTAATACAAATATATTTTTTAAAAAATAGAAATAAGTTCCCTGGCTTTTATTACCAGAGTCTTTAGTAACTCATTTATTTACAGCTTTAAGATTGTAACAGATGAACTCAGGTATTTAAAAGGTGTGGGATTTGGGAAAGGAAGAAGGAGGATCCTTCTCAAGTTCAGGTCTTTAAATTAAAAAAAAAAAAACCTTTATTGGGGGTTAATTGCTTAATAGTCACCTTGTGCGCACAACACAAATCCTTGAAATGATTAACAGGCGGCGAAGGTTGGTGGAAACCCATAACATTTCCATTATTTAGAGAGTATTTGAGGCTGACTCTATCATGCAGTCTTAAAATAGTCGCTAATCAGATTCCGATTTGGGGAGCTGTGAGACTGTGGCAGCCCCAGCCACATCACCTGAGGGATAATTAGCATTAAGCTATGCCGTGTCCACTTCTCATTTCACACTTTGTAGACCCCTTAGTTCCACCTCAGCAGTGATGGAGGGAAACTATTCAGGTATTCACATATGCCAAATCACATCGATACTCTCAGGGGGAAGTAGTCCTTCGATAGAACTAAGCAAGTGAATTCTTGTGTGTTTTCAAATTACCCAGAGCTGGTCTTAAAGGGAGTCTTTTTCTTTCCTTCCATGTTGGGGCAGGGACTCCGCCATCTTGGGTTGCCACCTCTTCTGTGTGCTTTGGCATGGCTTAGGGGGACGGGCACAGGAACTAAGTATTAAAGTGTCTCATTCTCAGTGCCCCTGCATTTCAGCTTTTTTTTTTTCATAGCTTCTATGGGAGGGTGCTGCTGTGGCAGTTGGAGGGGGCGATCAAGAGAGAGATTTTTCTACTGACCTGTTAAATGATGTGATAACACACTGTTCATAGAAGTAATTGCTCAGTGGATTTGGATTTTTAGGTGCCTACCCCCGCAAAGCTGGGCAGCTAGGGAAGGTGAATTATACAAAGATCTGACGACACAGTTCTGCCCTTCTCTCTGCCTCACACCTGATGGCTTCTCTCAGAGGCCAGGTGTCCAGTGGCACATGCGTCCCCTTCAGCCAGAGGGTCTGAGATAGACTGAAAGATGTTATGTCTGGGAATTGCTATTATTATTTCTTATAGGAACCCATCTCTGTGCATTGAACCAGCCAAACCAGACTTCTCTCTAGGACAATATTTGATTAGGAACGATTCCATCTCATGACGGGCCATGCTCTAGGGATTGAAGAATGACCAAAGTAATTTGGGTTCTAAAAACTTAATCAGGCATCTTCTTAAATGGGATTACTCACATTCCTGAGGCATGTGAAGTGAAACTGGAATTTGCTCCAACATTTTTGCTGGAAGTAGGTGTGGGATTTTTTTTTTAACCAGCCTTCAGGGGAAGATGCCAGATGTCCACATGGACAAAGAAGGAAACTCCCTGGGGAGAGTTTGCAGTCACAAGGCATGAATGGAGTTACAGATTATACTTTGGAGCCAGAATGGGAGGGTTGCTGGCTCTGGAGGAACTACCAAGAGTCTGCTCGTCACATGGATTTGTGTCAAAATACCAGGCCAGGAGAAACCTCGGTCCTAGGTAATTTCTGGATGACCTGAGTGTAGAGGGCACAAAGTTTGTTTCAAGCTTTCAGCTAAATTAGTGACAGTCATTGTTTGGCTCTTAGTTCCTAGGTGCTGGGGCAGAGTCTTGGTTGCTAAGCTGGGAGAATCGATCTGCCTTGTCCACTGAGAGTCAGTGATCCGTTGCTGATGTATTTCCTGGGCCTTACTTGGACAGGCTTGAGATTGATGCAGGGTATGTTCATCCAGGTACTGCAAAAATGTCCTCCTCAAAATCAGGACTGCAGTTAGCACAAATGCGTCTTGGGCAAAGGAATATGGTTGTTTTGTTGTTTTTCTCCCCTCCTCAGAAAGCTGGTTACTGCCTCTCTGATGCAAGGAGTCTTCCAGCTGGGAAAGGACGTCTCTGGGAAGCAGGAGGGTGGGATGCAAATGCAAGAAGGGAGGACGGGAATGACCTTAAATGTCTCTTCTGCAGCAAAACCATTCATGGTCACACAATATTATTTATCCCCTACCCCAGGAATTATCTACTATCTCATTCTGATACATCACTCTAATGTATTTCCTTATATCCTAACACTGATTATTATCCAAAATTATTTTTTTTATTTAATTAACCTTTCCTTAAGGTCTCTTCCCCATATAAATGGAAATTCCAGTGGAATAAGGATCTCATCACCATGTTCACTCCTCTGTCTTACCTACTGGACAGTCCTGGGTCTATGGTAGGTGCTCAGTAAACTCTTCTTGAATGAATGTGTGAACGCACTGAGTGCGAACATTCTATAGCGCCTCATACTTTTTTTTTTTGATTTATACATCTGGGTTATAAGTATTACGGAAATGAGTTATTTGTTTTCATGCCTTCTGTAGGTAGAAGATGCCAGAAAATTAAATCTACTCTGAATGACCCAGGGCATCATCACGAAATCTGATTTTTATACTGGACTATCATTTAATCCTTTAGAACGTATGAATTTCTTTTTTTGTCTCTACACAAATCATTTTGAGTGCTGAATTTTTTGGCTTTGGCTTTGATGGTTTTTCGCTCTTCTTTTTGCTGGGCTATTAGCTCTTTTCTTTCTATTATCAAAGATCTACAGTAACCATTCTTCTACTATACATTTATAATTTCATTGAAACTAGTTGAGCTTGGGAGGGATGACTATAAAATATAAGTGAATTGGTCCTGCTTGAGACGTAAGCATATCTTCTGGCTACATATGTGAGTGTTAAAACATTTTGGTGGTGTTTATTTAAATTAATTCAATAGATTTTTCCCATCCCTAGTTCATGGAGAACAAATCAGAGGTTGTTTTGGTTGTAAGCAACAGAAACTGATGTTGGTTATTTCATGAGAAAAGGGGGCATTTTGGAATGCTGGGGAGCTCAGAAAATTGAAAGGATTTTATGTCATCAAGGAGCTTCCAGCCTATACTAGGAAGTGAGATAAAGTTAGTTTAAGGCAATGTATTAGGTTTCTTCAGAAAAATAGAATCAATAGAATATATTTATATTTGCATCATAATCTATCTAACATCTATCATCATCTACACTGAGAGAGACAGATAAATATAAGGAGAAATTTATTATAAGAATTGACTCGTGTGATTATGGAGGTAAAGACTCGGGCTCTGCCATCTACGAGCTGGAGAACCAGGAAAGCTGGTGGTGTAATTCAGTCCAAGTCCAAAGGCCTGAGAGCTGGGAGTGTTGAGGTCTGAGGGCAGAAAGTGGATGTCCAAGCTCAAGCAGAGAGAATGAATTCACCCTTCTTCTACCTCTTTGTTCTATTCAACCCCTGGCAATTGGTTGATGCCAACCCATATTGGTGAAGGTGATCTTCACTCAGTCTGTGGATTCAAATGCTAATCTGTCTTGAAGACATACGTGGGAAACACTTAGAAATAATGTTTTACCAGCGATCTGGGCATCCCTTATCCCAAGCAAGTTGACACATAAAGTTAACCATTACAGGCACTAATGGACGGGCAGTGTATATACCTTGGCCTTCCTTGAAAGTGTAACTTGCCTTCTTTTAATCTCCCTAACAGAAAGTGACCACAGGCAGGTGTGCTGTGATTTTTTTGCCAGAATTTCATAATCTTGTTTTAAAACCTATTACCCAATTCGGAATGTGCCTAAATCCTAAATGCCAGACAAAGTGAGCTTGGCCTTGAAGAGCAGGAGTTTTTGTCCTTTAACACAAGCCAGTGATTGCAGATAAGAATAACAATAATATTGGCTGAACCCAACCCAAAATCCTGCCATAATTCCAGACTCTTAATCAGCAGAGCTGGCCTCCCAGTGCATGGAAGTGGAGAGGGAGCAGTGGTAGCCAGCTTCCCCTGTCCTCAGGGCCTGCTGGTACTGGAAAATTCTATCAATTGCTTTGCAAATGCTGAACAAGTCCTCTCAAAAGAGAAATGTAGGTTTCCTGTTGGTCTCAAAAGTTCTTTACCGGATTGATTGATGGATGATGGATAAATGTATGGACAGCTGGATGGACAAGTGGGTGGATGGATGATGGATAAACGTATGGACAGACAGATGGACAAATGGTTGGATGGACGATGGACAGATGAGAAGAAGAGCCCAGGGCTCTTTTTGCAGGGCAACTCACACAATGCCTCAGGAAAGCATGATATTCTCATGGAATAACAAGCACCTTCCTCACTACAAAATTTTTTTAAAAAGAATCTAGCCTGGGAAGTAGAGAAAATAAAGAACTGACCCTTCATTTCAATTACTTCTTAGTGGTCTACACTTTGGATTTGAATATTCATCCTTTAATATACTGGATCTTAACTCAAAAATGTGCGTGTATCATTCAAAGGCTAAACGTTGAGTGCCTTTGCATTACACCAGCTGCTGGGGACAAACCAATGAATGGGCAGAGGTGTTCCTATCTTCTCAGATATTCTGAAATTAAATAAGATACTTTAAGAGAAAATACTACATATGATGCCTGGAAGCTAGTAAGTGTTCAGTGTTGGTAAAATTAAAAATTAAATGCATGAAAATAATAAACTAGTGATTTCCAAAATGAGTCATCTCATTTGGTGTTTTCTAGTCTTTTATCGTTTGCATGCCAACATCATGATTTGTGCCTTATACAGAAGCTGCATTGCTCTTATTTGTTGAATATTTATTCTTAAAATCTAATCACTTGTTTTCTGCCTAAACATTTTTGTTTTGAAATGAATATATCCTACTACCACTACAAATGGAAAATCATTATCACTTGCTATTACACAGAAATAATCTTGAAAGCACATATAATGGGAAAAAAAAACATATAATGGGAAAAAATAACAGCAATGTTATTCAATTCTAGCTTAGGGAGTTTCTGGGCTGGAGGCCTCCTTTCTATTGTTTATCTCAGGGAGATTAGCCAGCGTTGGAGAAGTGTTGAAGACAAGCCAGACCTAACTCAGACTTTAGGACAAAATATAGACAATGACGAAATGCCAAAGTCAATTAAGGAACTCTTTCAGTGAATGTGGATTTTATTAAAATCAACTATGACCACTGGAAAATAGCAGTAGATAAATATATATATATATATATATATATATATATATATATATATATATATATATATATATATATATATAAACCTCAGCCCTCAGAAAATGAATGTTTGGTGCATATCTGCATAGAAAACAAGGACTTGGTCCAGTAGACTTCCGGAGCTGCCAGTGATAGACATTTATTTCTCACAATTCTGGAGTGTGAAAGTCTTAGATCAAGGTGTCAGTAGGTTGGTTTCTTCTGAGAACTCTCTCCTTGGCTTGTAGATGGCCATTTTCTACCTGTGTCTTTATGTGGTCTTCACTCGGTGTCTGTGTCCAAATTTCCTCTTCATTTGAGGACACAAGTTAGAGTGGATTACGGCTAACTCTAATGACCTCATATTAACTGAAGTACCTCTTTAAAAACACTATCTCAAAGAAAAAAAAAAAAAGCCTGTCTCCAAGTACAATTCTGAGGTGGTCAGAATTCTAATACATTGCAAATAGACACACACACAAAAACTGGATCCTTCCTGGCATCTAGAATAATGCTTGACACATAATAGGTGCCCAATAAATGTTTGTTGAATAAGATAATGGTAGAATGAGTGGATGATCCTACAGTCCCAGGGATCTATGATATCAGAAAATTCTACTGGTTTCATTTTATTGAGTCTTTTCAGAAATATTTTTGATGGTCACTTATGAATAGGTACTAGCCTGATTGTCCATAAAAAAAATTATTCCAGTGAATTCACAGACATACAGAGGACCTACTCTTGCCCATTATAGATTCATTCATTCATTCATTCATTCATTCATTCATTCAATAAGTATACAACTCAGAGGAATGGTTAATTGGTCCTGGCTTCTTTCTCCGTCTTCTAACCCTGGGTTTCACCTTGGATTATGTCCTAACTTTTGATCCACACCCAATACCTGGGAATCTATAACAGATTTTCTCCACATCTGCAGACTTACATTTGGCCAAGACCTTATAAATTCCAGGAGGTCTCACACCTTCCCAGCTCTGGCTGTGCATTGGAATTACCTGGGAAGATTTAAACATTTTCCCCATTGCCCATGCCTCAACTCAGTTGGACTGAATTGGAATCTCTGGGGGAAAGACCTGGGCATCAGTATTTTGTCAACCTCTCCACATGATTCCACTTTTCAGGGAGCACGAAGAACCCAAGAACTCCCTGGCCCCCTGGAAAATATCCAGATCATATAATCGTAAATTCCAGGGTTCTGCACATGTCCCAGTCTCCTAAATATGTTGCCTTCCTGTGTTGACCATCCTTACTATGTTCATTCTCTTGTGTGGAGACACACTTGTCCATCCATTCAACCAAGACTCATGGTGCATCAGTGTGGGAGCATCTAGGGGAAAACTGTAAACATGAAAAATATAAACATGGTCTTTCCCATTTAAAAAAAAATAAAAGGAGTGCTTACAATCTTATAGGAAAACCAAAAGTGTGACTATTTGCTGAGTATGATGCTACTTGTCCATACATTCATTTATTCATCAATGACTTATTGAGTGTCTATTAGGCACCAGGCTTGAAGATACAGAAGCAAACCAGAGACCCAGTGTCTACCTCCATGGGGCTGATAGTCTGGCAGGAAAGAAAGGTTAGACCACAGTGAGGCATGGTGGTGCTATGGCAGAGAAGAAAAGCAGAATCTAGGAACACATACCAAGGGTTGTAACCTGATTTAGGGGGGGAGGGAGAATTTCCTTGAGGAACAGAGATTTAAGCTGAGCGCTTGAACATAGAAAGAAGTCAACTAGACCAGTGTAGGCTTCATAAAAGCAGAAATCCTGTTTGCTTTATTGTGCTCCCAGTGCCTGCTCACAGTAGGGGCTTAGGAAATTTTTGTTGAATGAGTAAGTGAATGGATGGCAAAAGCCCAGGGGAAGGTTAGCATGTCTGAAGCAGGGAGTATCAGAAGGGAAATCTCTACTTTGACCACTCGAGGGGGAGGCAGAGGCTGGATCAGGGAGCCTCATAAGCCATAAAAAGGAGGTGGGACTTTATCTTGGAGTCAAGAGGAGGCCACCAAAAATTCAGCAGAACAGCAGCAAGCCAGATTTGCAGTTTGGAGCATCAGTTGGGCTGCCGTGTGGGCTCGGAAGGGAGGGGGTATAGGAGACTGGCGAATGCCAGCTCTGTGATGGGCTCAGAGTGCTGGTGATGGCCTGCTCTCCCGAGTGGGGAGACGAGCAGTATCCAGGGAGAACAGACTTAGTTTGGTGGTTGATTGGCTGGATTTGGGATGAGGGAGGAAGTGCAGCCAGCTGTGGGCAGCAGGTTTAGGAAGCTCATAGGATGGGGACACGGTTCACTGAGGCAGGCGACTCTGGACGCGGAGCAGGCCTGGGGCTGGGGCACCATGTTTATCTTAAGCCAAGATTGCATTTAGGGCAGATGCGCTGGGAGCTTGGTAGCGAGGCTAGAGCTGGAGGCAGAGTTGTGGGACGACTATGAAGAGAGGGGACCGCTGAAGCCTTAAGAGTGGCAGGTCACTGGGAGGACTCTGTGAAGGGAGAGAAAGAGAGGAGAAGTTATTTTGCATTCTGTGACTGCTTTGGCCACAGTCAGCTATTGTTACGGGAGAGCTACCCCTTCTCCCCAGGTGGGATGCTACCCAAATCAGAAACTGACTTTTTGGCCTTGTTTGATTAAAATACAGGATGGCTCCCACTTACTGAATAGCGGTGCATGTCTGAGGCCCCCTGGCCCTTGTTAGCTGTGTGGCTTTGGGACAATGACTTAGCCTCTCTGTTGCCTAACCATTACAATGAGTTCACAGAGTTGCTGTGAGGGTTGAGTGAGCTACTCTGCAGGCTCTTGGAACATCTTAAGCACTATCTAACATCTGCTCTTCATCTCTCCTGTTATTGTTGTTGTAATTTTATCCTCATTTCTCCACACAGTAGGAATCGGTAGCATCATTTTCCAGAGGAGGAAACAAAGGCTCAGAGAGGGGAAAATGCCTTGTCCAGAGTCCACCCCTGAGCTCAGAGGGCTCCTGGCCGTAAGAAATGGAGACCCACTGAGGCTCACTTCAGGGGGAAAGACACGGGCTGTCTCATGGAAGCCAAGCCTGTGATGTAATTGGGACTCTCGGTCAAGCCCTCTTGGTTGCAAAGGAGAGAAACCAACTCTGGTTTGTCAAAAGCAAAGGGAGTTTTTGGAAGGATGTTAGGTGCATCGAGCTTGTGGCTGGCGGCAGATGGGGCAGGCCCCCAGGTATCCCCTGCCTGTCCTGGCTTCAGAGGCTAAGAGATATGAAGCCTTGCCCAATGCCCAGGTTGAGGACAAAGCCAGGACCTGCACTTAGTTCCCTGGATTCTTTGCCTGGGGCACTCACCACTCCTATCCCCATCCCCTAAGTTTTGTTTTTAGAACTCTGCTTTAGTCTGCATTTTGCCATGCACCCAGAAGGAGGGAAGTGAGCTTCCCTTTGAATGGCTGTAGATTTGGGGTCCCCTGGATTGCAGAGTTAATCCCAAATGTGAGTATTATCATGATTGGGGTAGTCCTTTTCCCCTCCACCGATCTGAGAGAGCGGTCAGGCCACTTGCATCTCCTCTCAGTGACTCCCTGTCCTCTCTGGGAGCTCTCCTGCGAAGCTTGTTCTTGACTCAGGACCATTTAGGGGCCTGAGGAGAAACTTCTAGGCCCAGTGTCCCTCTAGGCCTATCTGAGATTTCCAGGCCTATCTGAGATTAGCAGAAAGTCACATATCAGGGGCATCTGGAATGTGGGCCCAAGGAGCGAATGAATGCTGGAGAACGTGGCCCATCTTCCCAGCCGGGGAAGACCATTCTGGGGGACCCGCCAAGATTTTTCTTGAAACCAAATGCGCTGAAGGGCTGATCTACTCTTGGGTTCTCCTGAGGATAAATTCTAAGTGTTTCTTTTCTTTTTAAAGTTTTGAACTTTAATGTTAGCATTTATTTTTGAGGAGGTAGTAATTATATTCAGATGTCTCCAAGTGCAAATTGGTCTGTGTGAAAAGTCTTCTTCCCACCCCAAGGTCCCCAGGCAGCCAACTGTGTCCCACAAAAGCAGCCAGTGGTAACTGGTCATTTTTTCTTTTCTTTTCTTTTCTTTTCTTTTTTTTTTTTTTTTGCCAAGGGTCCTCCTTGGGGAGAACCTTCCTGATGAACACAGGTTGCTGGTGGTGCCAAGAAATGGGTAAGATGCATTTAGCTGGCGCGTATTGCCCCTGAATCCTAGGTGTTCTGGGCACCTTCCAGAGCCATCAGGAGGCGGGGGTCAGAAGACTAGCTCTGAGGGCAGGTGTCAGATTCTGAATCCCTCGATTGCTTCTTCTGGGATCCCACGCAAGTCTCTTGCTGACTCATCCTGTCTGCAAACATGTGGAGGACAAAAGAAACTCCCCTGTGGGCCGGTTGGGAGGATTAAGACGAGACCACACAGGTTCCTGGCCCGTTCTCAGACACCTGCACTGCACAAATAATTCTTAAGATTATCTCTTCTCGACGATTTCTCCACTAGAACACAAAGGCAAGAGCAAACACAAGGGCAAAGCTGCATCCATCGAAAGCACCACGGTACACTGTCTTGTTGGCACAGTGCCAGCACGTGGCAGAGACCCCATAGACCACCGTCATGGCTAATTTGTTTTTAAAAGATTTTATTCAGGGCGCGTGAGTAGCTCAATAGGTTAAAGCCTCTGCCTTCGGGTCAGGTCATGATCTCAGCATCCTGGGATCCAGGCCCGCATCGGGCTGTCTGCTTGGCAGGGAACCAGCTTCCTCCTCTCTCTCTGCCTGCCTCTCTGCCTACTTGTGATCTCTAAAAAAGATTTTATTCATTTATTTGACATAGAGAGAGACAAGGAGAGAGGCAACACAAGCAGAGGGAGAAACGGGCTTGCTGCTGAGCAGGCAGACCGATGTGGGGCTTGATCCCAGGACACTGGGATCATGACCTAAGCTGAAGGCCGAGGCTTAACAACTGAGCCACCCAGGTGCCCCATGGCTAATGTTCTGAAGCACTTGCTATGTGCCAGGCATTGTACCAGCCTTACTACTGATCCATTCAGCGGCCACCCTCTAAGGTCATTGCCGCATCCCCGTAGCATGAGGACATGGAGGCACAGAAACTTTGTCTCCCAGCTGGAGAACAGCAATGCCAGCATTGGATGTCCGGAAGTCTGGCTTTAGTGCCTAGCACACTCTGAGGGTGCCCAGCTATTCCCGAAGGCCCCACGCTAGGGTGAAGTGAGGCACTTGGCATGAGACACAAAATGTAAAGGGGTGCCCAAAACCTCAAGTCATCAAAAGAAATAATATATGGATGCAGTATTGTTTTAAACCATCACAATGAATGTGAAAAAAATCCATGGCAAGCCAAATAGCAAAACGTAACTAGAGAAAAGGTCAGGGCCGGTGAGAATCTCTGCTCCTGATGCAGGCCAGTGGGGACAGGGAGGCCAGCCTCTGTTGCCCCCTTTCCTTCCAGCTGCGACTCCTCAGGGATCAAGGCCTTGTGCCTCTTGGTCTTCCGGGCTTCGGGCAGGTGGCAGTGGGCAGTGGGTCCCTGGGAGCTGAGGGCGTAGCTGATGCAAAGCAGAAGAAGCCCTGGGGTATGCCACCAGGGGACAGGGCAGTGTCAGCGTCAGAAGGAGAGAAAACCAACTGTTAGGAAATGGCTTCAAGAAGCCCCTCGGCAGTGGAGGCTGTGCCCTCAGCGCTTAACTTGACAGCCAGGATCAGAAGAAGTAGAAGCAATTGTCTAGCAGAGGAAGGAAAACTGAATTAAGGGGCCAGGGGAGGGGCCAGAGAAGGATTCTGCTGTGACTTGATGTGATTTCTCCCTCTCACACCACATTTGCAGCCATTTCAAATTGCTGGGGTGGGGGTGGGCAGATCTTGCAACAAGGCGGGGGTTGGGTGGGGAGGGTGGGCAGGCTCCGGCACAGCTCACCATCCGCCTCTGGATTTCCAGAACATCGTATCTGCAGGAAATGGATGCATCCCGTCTTTCTGGGAAAGATGGCTCATTTGTGACTGTTAGCCGGCAATTACGAGGTTTCAGAGTGATTTTGCTATTGATTAGAAGCCTATTCTGTATCTACTTTATCTCTGTAGATCTGGGATAACAGTAGTTCTCTCCCAAGTGTTTTTCTTTTTCCTCCTAAAGATTTTATTTATTTATCTGAGAGAGAGAGAAAGAGAGGGAGAGCACAGTGGGAGAGTGAGGGGGAGAAGGAGGCTCCGCTGAGCACAGAGCCCTATTCAAGGACCCGAGGGTTCGTGACCTGAGCTGAAGGCAGACGCTTACCCAACTGAGCCACCCAGGCGCTTGTCCTAAGTGTTTTTATAGTAGCTTTGCCACCTCGCTGTTATAATTAAATTCCTGGCCGTCACCCTAAAATTCTCTTTTCCTTCCGTCCCATCCTTCAGCAAATCAGGTAGACTTGGCCTTCACACATAGCTGCTTAGGATGACCAACTTCCCAGGCTTGCCAGAGTTTTCCTACTTCAGCACCAAGGGCCCCATGCCCTGGGAAGTCCCTGAGCCCCAGGCAAACTGGGGTGGGGTGGGGTCCATCCCCCTGATCTGCTGTGGCCACATCTAGTGCAATGTGCATGACTGCATACTGTCCTCACTGCTCGCCTCCTGGCTTCGCTCTGGACCCACAGCTGTTCCCCACACAGCTGCAGAGTGAGCTCACCAGAGGTGGAGGCTGGGGGTTCCCACCCTCTCTGCTGGAGACCCGCAGACTCTGGAACGCACACCTGTGCGGGCTGTCCCGGGGGGCTCTGGTCTCGCTTCCCCCATCACCATACAGACACGCCCTCTCAACCTGCCAAGTGCCCTCCCCTAGGTCTGCCCTGGCTGTCCCCTCTTCCCAGAATGCTGTCCCTGGCTCTCCACACAGGCCTGCTTCTCATCATTCTGGTCTCAGCACGAATGTCACCCGAGTCAGAATGGGCTTTCCTACCGCCAAGATCGAAATTCACTGCCCCTAGGCGGCCCCTCTCGATCCCATAATTCTGGTTGATTCTTCTCCTGTATGTGTCACTGAGAAAACAGCTGTGTGCATTTTGTTCATTTACTGCCTTTCATTTCCTTCCTCCTCCTCCAGAGTATAAACTCCGTATAGCAGGAATGTTCTTGCCCTTATTCTCCACTAAAGCCCAACACCTAGCACAGTGCCTGGCATGCAGTTGGTGCTTAGTAAATGAGTGGGAGCAAGGCCTGCCTGCACAGGATTCACAAGTAGGGAGGAAATGGCTGTCACTCTTCCGGACCAAGCTTTGAGGGTTAGGGGCTGGAGGGCACGGCAGCAGAAGGGGACAGGTGATGAGGTGCTGAGTCATCTGAAGTAAGAGAGGGTCTGAGTCTTCCTGAAGATTGTGAGTTCTTGAGGAAAATGGGGTCCAGAGGCAGAGCTAAGGGCCCTCCGTTTGTAGACGGTGGAGGCAGGAGTGAGCAAGGCACACAGGGGTCTGTGCCAGGCGTGGCTTATGGAGTTTGCACTCAACGTCTGGCAGAAGAGATCTGTAGGGCAGTAGCAGAGAACCACAAAGAGCTCTGGAGCCGCACGTCTGAGTCATTCTGGGACGCAGAGAGAACCCTGGGTCCCTGCAGCACTGTTGCTGGTGTGAGGAGTAAAGGGACGAAGGTAGGACTGGCAGAAAGGAAACGGGCAGGGAATGTGCTAAGGGAAGGCTTGCTAGGGTTTGGGGGCAGTTTAGATCTTCGGGGCAAAGGGAAAGGAAATATCCAACCAATTTCCTAATTCTATTGATTTTCGCTAGACTCAATTAGAATTGACCAATAGAATTTGCCCTTGCAGAAATCAATAGAATCAGGAAATTAGGTAGAGAGATCAATGGAAGTAGGTAATTGGGTGGATATTTAGGGCAAAGGAGAGTGCACAGGAGAGTTGACAGAAGGCTGGGCAGAGAGAGGTCTCTGTGGGAGGGGCTGGTTTGGGTGGGTCACTCTAATAAAATGGTCTTGCAGATGGTGGGGCATGGAGTGCAGGTGGGACAGCTAGGTGATGCTCTATTAGGACCTGTGGGTGGGAGGGATATACAGGTCACTCTTGCCATAAAGGAAAGTTCGTAAACCTCTTTGGGTCCAGGATGCTCGTGGAGATAAAGAATCTCTGTATCCACGCCCCTGGAAAAACTAGCATTTGAAATTCAGCCTGGTGGGGCACTTGGGTGGCTCAGTTGGTTGGGCGACTGCTTTCAGCTCAGGTCATGATCCTGGAGACTGGGGATCGAGCCCAACATCAGGCTTCCTGCTCAGGGGGAGGCCTGCTTCTCCCTCTCTCAGTCCCTCTGCTTGTGTTCCCTCTCTAGCTATGTTTCTCTCTGTCAAATGAATAAATAAAATCTTAAAAAAAAAAAAAGAGAAATTCAGCCTGGTGGTCAAATGGGTGGTTTTTTTGTTTGTTTGTTCTTAACTTTTGAGTGCCTTTGAGACTGGTTTTTGTGTAGGGAAAGATTGGTTCTGAAAAGATTTAAGCATTTACAGTATTTTAAATTTAAGCTGCAATTTTAAAATATATTTTATTTTATTTTTTCAGTGTTCCGAGAGTCATTGTTTATGCCCCACACCCAGTGCTCCATGCAATACGTGCCCTCAGTACCCACCACCAGGCTCTTCCATCCCACCACCCCCTCCCTCCAAGACCCTCAGTTTGTTTCTGAGTCCAAGTCTCTCATGTTTCGTCTCCCACCCCGATTTACCCCACTTTTCATTTCCTTTCCTTTTCCTACTGTCCTCCATATTACTCCTTATGCTCCACAAGTAAGTGAAACCATGTGATACTTGACTTTCTGTGCTTGGCTCATTTCACTCAGCATAATCTCCTCCAGTCCCGTCCACATTGCCACAAAAGTTGGATATTCATCCTTTCTGATGGAGGCGTAATATTCCATTGTATATATGTACCACATCTTCTTTATCCATTCATCTGTTGAAGGGCACCTTGGCTCTTTCCACAGTTTGGCGATTGTGGCCATTGCTGCTATGAACATTGGGTACATATGACCCTTCTTTTCACTACATGTGTATCTATGAGGGTAAAAAGCCAGTAGTACAATTGCAGGGTCATGGGGTAGCTCTATTTTTAATTTTTAAGGGAATCTCCACACTGTTTTCCAAAGCTGCTGCACCAACTTGCATTCCCACCAACAGTGTAAGAGGGTTCCCTTTTCTCCACAGCCTCTCCAACTGTGAGAAACTTGTTGTTTCCTGTCTTGTTAATTTTGGCCATTCTGACTGGTGTGAGGCAGGAATCCATCAAAATCCTGGAAGAGAACATAGGCAGTAACCTCTTTGACATCAGCCACAGCAACTTTTTGCAAGACACGTCTCCAAAGGCAAAGGAGACAAAAGCGAAAATGAACTTTTGGGACTTCATAAAAATAAAAAGCTTCTGCACAGCAAAGGAAACAAAACAAAGAGGCAACCCACCGAATGGGAGAGGATATTTACAAATGACACTACAAAGGGCTGATATCCAAGATCTATAAAGAACTCCTCAAACAACAATCAAAACAAAGATCATACATCAAAAAATGGGCAGGAGACATGAAGAGGCACTTCTCCATAGAAGACATACAAATGGCTAACAGATACATGAAAAAATATTCATCATCACTAGCTATCAGGGGAATTCAATCAAAACCACATTAAACTGCAAGTTTTTAAAAATTCTTCTCTCTCATCTCCTTCAATTTAGTTTTAAAATATCTTAATTTAGTTTTAAAAGAAATCTACCCAACTTTAAACCACTTTTTTTTTTAAAGATTTTATTTATTTGACAGAGAGAAATACAGCCAGAGAGGGAACACAAGCAGGGGGAGTGAGAGAGGGAGAAGCAGGCTTCCTGCCGAGCAGGGAGCCCCGATGTGGGACTCGACCCCGGGTCTCCAGGATCATGACCTGAGCTGAAGGCAGTGGCTTAACCAACTGAGCCACCCAGGTGCCCCTAAACCGTTTTAAAAGTTAATTTTATTTAAATTCAATTAACTTACAGAGTATTATTGGTTTCAGAGGTAGAGGTCAATGATTCATCAGTCTTATGTAAAACCCAGGTGCTCATTACATCATATGACCTCCTTAATGCCCCTCACCCAGTTACCCTACCCCCCCACCCATCTCCCTTCCAGCAACCCTCAGTTTGTTTCCTATAGTTTAAGAGTCTCTTATGATTTGTCTCCTTCTCTGATTTCTGATTTCATCTTGTTTTATTTTTTCCTCTCTTCCCCTATGCTCTTCAGTTTTGTCTCTTAAATTCCACATATCAGTGAGATCATATGATAAATGTCTTTGTCTGATTGACCTATTTACCTTAGCATAACACCAACTAATTCCATCTATGCCTTTGCAAATGGCAAGATTTCATTTTTGATGGCTGAATAGTATTCTATTATATATATGTGTACCACATCTTCTTTATTCTTTCATCTGTCGATGGACATCTTAAACCACCAGTTTTTTTTTTTTTTTTTTTTTTTTTTAAACCACCAGTTTAAAAAAAAAAAAAAAAAAACCACCAGTTTTAAGAGTACTTTATCTGCACTTTAGACTTCATTTATACTTTGAATATACTGGTTTTGGTTTCTTTAAGTTATTGCAATCGCCAAATGTAACAAATCTTCCAAGATACCCAAGTAATTTTTGTAAGTTTAACAAATTAAATCTTAACACAGTGGATTTTAGGTTTTCTTAAGTGTTCCTACACGGTTTGTAAACTTATGGGCGCCTGGATGGCTCAGTGGGTTAAACCTCTGCCTTTGGTTCAGGTCATGATCTCAGGGTCCTAGGGTCGAAACCCACATCGGGCTTTCTTCTCTACAGGGAGCCTGCTTCCACTCCCCCCCCCCCCCCCCCCC
>PITA01007444.1:0-61398 GCA_004023965.1 Spilogale gracilis | reverse complement strand
CGTATATAGAGATTATTTCTAAATTTATCACAAAATGTTGATATTCAAAGTCTGATGGACTTTGTGGCTCTTCTTAATTCTGAACCTCCCTGGGAGGTTGTTCTAGAAAAGCCCCATCAGGGGAAAAAATCCTGTCACTGCTGTACTGAGCTTTCCTTACGGCTGGGCCCCAGACTGTGAAAGGGAGAGCCCCAATCTAATCACCAAAATCTGCATCTCCACCAGGGCTGCTCTAAGATTATAATTCTTAATTAGATTTGATTGCATTGGGCTTTTGTTTGGTTTTATTCTTAGGATATTTAGGTGTCTTTCACCTTAGACTTGATGGAATTCTTGCTGATTTTACGTGGTTCACACCCGGTGATTCCCCACAGCTCACAGCCCACAATCTCTGATGGGATCTTTCACAGCTTTGCCTGAGTCCTGGCTCACGGAAATCTCCGGCCACACCCGGGACAGCATCAAGGCCCTCAGATCCCAAGTTATGCCCCCTTAAGTTAGTTGAACTTAAAGAAGGCAGAGAACTTGTTCTAAGGGAGCAAGGGGAGTCATGGGAGCGAGTGTCAGCCAGTCAGAGGGGGCACATACAAAGCCAGGGGGTGGGGGCGGGGTGCGCAGCGTGATGCCCCGGAAGCGGGGGGTGGATAGAATCTTCAGAAAAGAGCGTTTATCAAGAATGTTAAAACTATGGAAAAATTGAGATGGATGAGGGCTTGAGAAAGACTAGAAATCACTTGGATTCCAAGAGCTTGGTTTCTGAACTTGTCTGTTAACCGAAGCCTCTCTGATACTAGGCACAAAATGCTGGCATTATTTCGAGGAATGGTTCCTTGTCCTAAAATGTATTAGGGTTTCTAGGTCCCCCCACTCTATTAGATTCTAAGAGGCAGCTGTGTCTTTGCACACAGTCTCCTTTGCACATACCAGATCCTTGAAACTTCTGTCAAACTCCCTTCATCTCTTTTTCTGGGAACTAGAAGAAGAAACCAATCATCAGACTTTCCTTCAGTTCACTTTTCTGTGTTTCTTGAAAGGAGGGATTTGATACTGTGACCCTCCTAAGCAGGAGAGGAGAGCAGTGCCACGCAGTAGACAAAACATGGATTTAGGGCAGCCTCTATAGGTTTTCAAGAAAACAGAAAAACATGCAAGCTCGGGAATTCTCATCTTGGCATTAATAAACATTTTGGGCTGGATCATTCCTTGTTGGTGGGGGGTAAGCCGGCTGTGCTATGCAGTGTAGGACGCTTAGGAGCATTCCTGGACCATACCCACCAGATGCCCATAGTGCCCCCACTTTGGCTGTAGCCCAAACTGAGACCAAAAATGTCTCCAGACTTTGCCTAATGTTGACTTTGCCAAACATCTGCCAAATTGTCACTCGCTCTAGTTATTTCAATCAGAGAGGGGTTTAATTCAGGGAATGGGGTGTTTTCAGAAGCACAGTGGATGGCTTCAAGTTCGTGTCAATGTCAGGCAGACCTCTCTGCAAATACTGGGTTCTGCCCTTTGTCAGTGGGTGCTCTTGAATCAGTTAGTTTCTTTGAGCTTTAGTCTCCCCATCTTGGAAATGGTGAATAATACCTATTTGGACCAGTTACTCAACTCTACTCCCCAGCATGGGGATACGAATAGTACTGACCTCGTGGGGTCATTGTGGGGATGAGATAGTAGATGACTTTGAAGGGCATGCAGCTGGATCTGATGCAACAGGGGTTCGATCGTGCCGATTCTCTCGTTGAGAATCTAGATGGCGAATGCAGAGAATGAGTGCGTGGGGCACACTGCAGGTGAATGGGAAAGAAAGCTATTGTTAGTAGTAAAAGTATATTCAATGTCCAATAATAAGGACTATCTTCTCGGGACAAGAATTTTAAAGATGCAGTGTCCAGGTGTGGACCACATCCGGTCCTTCTCCTGATTTCAGCCAGATTGCAGGGCAGGTGTGAGCCAGGTGTGCTTAGAGTTAGAAAACAAGATACGGAGTTTTGGTGGCGCTGATTCCTCAGGTTGGTTTTCTCTTTTTTTCCTCTCTGTAAAATGAAATCTCACTTCTCAGACCCAGGGAAGCTGAGTATGGTCTCCAGGGAAGAGGAAGGAAAGAGAAGTTATAAAGAACCTAAGTGCTTTTAAACTTTAAAGAGGAATAGATATATTAACAGGTCTAAAAATTTGATGGCAACTACCCCTCCCCCGTTTTTTAATATGGAGAGTTGAATTTTAGGAAAAAGCCATATTGATAAATGAGCTAGGTGAAGTGGCTCTCCCCCTCCCCCCGCCCCGGCCCCCTCACTGCTTCTGTCTCTTCTAAATCTCCCTGCTGGATCATGCTGCTCTCTCCACAGCTGGGCACTCCATCACTGTCTTGGTCTGAGGCATTCCCTTCCTCTACAAGGTGGCCCTCTTCCCTCCTGCAGTCCGGGCATCCTCTCTCTGCCTATTTCTGTCCCTTAGCATCTCAATCCCTTATGATTTTTTTCTCTGTCTTTTGTTTACCTCCCTATCTTTTCTCCTTCTATGTCTTTCCTTGAACTGCTGAAGTACACTTCTCAAATAAAAGGTTTTATGGTGTGTTCTTTAAAAGACATCAGAGAAAAAAAGACATTAGATTGTAAAACAAAAACTCCATCAACTCCATCAGAGAAAGTCTGGAAAAATAAGAAACATTTCAAAAGTTCCCTTTAATCTTATTGCCCTCTTACCATCATTCTGGATGCACCTTATCTTTTTTGCTTTACCGGGGTTTTTTTTCCTTTTTTTTTTTTCCCTTCCCAACCTAGTTCTTAAGTTTATTTTATTTTTATTCATTTATTTTATTTTTTTTAAGATTTTATTTATTTACTTGACAGAAGGAGACACAGTGAGAGACAGAACACAAACAGGGGAATGGGAGAGGGAGAAGCAGGCTTCCCACTGAGCAGGGAGCTTAATGGGGGCTCAATCCCAGGACCCTGGGATCATGACCTGAGCCGAAGGCAGACACTTAACGACTGAGCCAACCAGGCTCCTATTGATTTATTTTTAAAATAATCTCTGTACCCAACGTGGGGCTTGAACTCATCACCCTGAAACTTCCCAACCTATTTCTGTTTTGGATTTCTTTATTATAGCTCATCACAAACATTTTTATCTCGTTTTTATAAATGCTGTTTTTATTTCATTTTTGCATTTAATTTAAGTGATTTTTATTTTTTTCTGTTTTTTTTTCTTATGTTCACTTAGTCACCATACAGTACATCATTAGTTTTTGATGTAGTGTTCAATGATTCATTATATTTTTTTAATTTTAAATTGAGGTACAGTGGGCAGATAGTAGTATATCAGTTTCAGGTGTACAACGTAGTGATTTGACAATTATGTACATTATGAAATGCTCACCACAGTAAGGGTGCCTACCCTTTGTCATCATACAAAGTCATTAAAATATTATTGACGATGTTCCTTATTTTGTATTTTTCATCCTTGTGACTGACTGATTTTATAATTGCATTCTTAATCTCATTCCTCTATTTTACCCATCTCCCCACCCCCTACCTCTGGCAATGAAAAGTTTGGTGCCTGGATGGCTCAGTGGGTTAAAGCCTCTGCCTTCGACTCAGGTCATGATCTCAGGGTCCTGGGATTGAGGCCCACATCCCGCTCTCTGCTCAGCGGGGAGCCTGCTTCCTCCTCTCTCTGCCTGCCTCTCTGCCTCCTTGTGATCTCTCTCTCTCTGTGTCAAGTAAATAAATAAAATTTAAAAAAAAAGAAAAGTTTGGTCTCTACGTTTATGAGTCTATTTCTGCTGTTTGTTTCTTTTGTTTTTTTAGATTCCACATATAAGTGAAATCATCTGGTATTTGTTTTTCTCTGTCTGACATATTTCACTTAGCATAATACCTTCAAGGTCCATCTATGCTGTTGTGACCCTCAAGAGTTCTTTTTTTATGGTTCAGTAATATTCATATATATATATGATTCAATGAACATAGGGGTGCATATATCTGAAGAAAATACCCAGAAGTGGAGTTTCTGGGTTGTATGATATTTCTATTTTTAATTTTTTTAGGAATCTTCATACTGTTTTTAATAGTGGCTGCACCAATCCACATTCCAACCAAGAGTGAGCAAGGATTCCCTTTTCTCCCCATCCTCAGCAACACCTGTTATTTCTTGTCTCTTTGATACTAGCCATTATGACACATGTAACGTGACATTTCATTGCGGTTTTGATCTGCATCTCCCTGATGATTAGTGATGCATATCTTTTCATGTGCCTATGGATCATCTGCATGTCCTCTTTGGAAAAATATTTGTTCAGGTCCTCTGCCCGTTTTTCAACTGAATTACTTGCTTTTTTGGTATTGAGTTTTATCAGTTCTTTATGTATTTTAGATATTAACCTATTATTGGATATATCATTTGCAAATATCTTCTCCCATTCAGTAGGTTTCCTTTTTGTTTTGTTAATGGTATCCTTCACTGTGCTTTTTGTTTTTTTTTATTTTAAGATTTTATTTGTGTATTTGAGAGAGAGGGGGACGAACATGAGGGGCAGAGAAAGGGGGAGAAGAAGGCTCTGCAAGGAGCCTGATGCAGGGCTTGATCCCAGGACGCTGAGGTCATGACCTGCGCCAAAGGCAGATGCTTAACCAACTGAGCCGCCCAGAAGCCCTGCCTCACTTAGCTTTTTAATTTCATATAGACCTCATTGTTTATTTTTGCTTTGGTTTCCCTTGCCTGAGGAAATATATCCCGAAAAATATGGCTAAGGCTGATGTCAAAGAGATGACTGCCTATTTTCTTTGGAGGTTTTATGGTTTCAGGTCTCACATTTAGCTCTTCAATCCATTGTGAGTTTATTTTTGCATATGGTGTAAGAAAGTGACCCTGTTTCATTCTTTTGCATGCAGCTACCAGTTTCCCCGATACCATTTATGGAAGAGACTGCCTTTTCCACCATTGTATATTCTTGCCTCTTTTTTTTTTTTTTAAGATTTTATTTATTTATTTGACAGAGAGAAACACAGCGAGAGAGGGAACACAAGCAGTGGGAAGTGAGAGAGGGAGAAGCAGGCTTCCCACAGAGCAGGGAGCCTGATGTGAGGCTCGATCCCAGGACTCTGGGATCATGAGCCGAAGGCAGTCGCCTAACCAACTGAGCCACCCAGGTGCCCCCTATTCTTGCCTCTTTTGTTGTAAATTAATTGACCGTATACACGTGAGTTCATTTCTGGGCTCTGTCCCATGGAGCAATGTATCTATTTTTGTGCCAGTAGCATACTGTTTTGATAACTGCAACTTTGTAGGATCTTTGGAATCTGGGATTATGATAACTTCAGTTTTGTTCTTCTTTCTCAAGATTGCTTTGGCTCATAAGTGCTCTTTTTTTAAAGAGGCTGCAAATAGTTGTATTTACCCAGTAGAATATTTATCATGCTCCCATTTGGGACATGTGGCGTGCTTCCTTCTTTATTCTTTACACTGTGATGAATATTTTAATACATATGTTTAGGATCTTTTCCTAATGTGAGTTTCTGTGAGTATAATTACTAGGTCAAAGGGTAATAATCATGTTATATTTCTTAACACGTTTCCAACTTTCTCCCAAAGGCCATATCAACTTGAATTACCAGTCAAACAGGAGAATATCTATGCCATTGCTCACTGCAATAGGACAATAATGTTTTAAACAAAGCATACTAGGAGGGAGAGGTGTCCTTTAGTCTTCATATGTAGTTCAAAAGATTATTGGCACTTTTCAAGATTAGATTAATAGATCTAGATCTTTTGTGGTAGATTTCCTGCTTACTCCTTTTATTTATGGAAGTCTTAGAGTTTGATTTACTAACAGAGATGAATTTGAACAATAAAAAAGATATCAACTCAATGTTTGTTACTGAACAGGGATATATTTTCTTTGTTGTTTTTTTAAAGATTTTATTTATTTGACAGAGAGAAACACAGCCAGAGAGGGGACACAAGCAGGGGGAGTGAGAGAGGGAGAAGCAGGCTTCCCGCCAAGCAGGGAGCCCGATGTGGGACTCGATCCTGGGTCTCCGGGATCATGACCTGAGCTGAAGGCAGTTGCTGAACCAACTGAGCCACCCAGGCGTCCCAGGGATATATTTTCTTACTGTAATTTTTTAAATCTATTCAGTCAAATCTATAGCTCTTTTTTTCTGTCTCATCATTTTTCTGTAGTCTGAGTTTTATAGTCTATTAATTTTTAATTAATTTTAATATGGGTGTGTCTGAGTTAATTTTTTTCAATTTGCTAATAGTTACTCTAAAAAATTAGTGATATTCCTTGATTTAAAGTTGACTTGAGATGCTTTCTTCATCAGATTTTAGCAGGGGTCTGTTTCTAAGGCTATTTCATTCAATTAATCCATCGTCTTGCTCCTAGGCTGTTACCATACTGTTTTGATAACTATGGCCTTTTAGCATCTTTTAATATCTTATAAGGCATTTTTTTCATCTCACTTCTTTACTGTCTTCTGAATGTTCCCATATTCTTTCTTTTCCGGTTCTTCCAGATGAGTTTTAGGATTATCTTACCAATGTTTATACCTACTTCCCAGCAGGGTTGTCAGAGTAGGCTAGCCCAAGTGTCCTGGGTTTCTAATGCCCCAGAGCACAAGTATGGGAACCAGACCAGGCTGCTCAGATGGGTCGTCAGAGCAAGGCACCTGTGGTGTGTATGAGCAGAACCAAGGAATCAGCCCCAAAGCTGGGTCTCCACGCTGAATAAGGGAGGATGAAAGCAACCCTAGGGAGGAAGCAGAATGAAAGGATTTAGGGAGGGAGCTGGCATTAATGGGCCTGTTCCACCCTAAACTGGGTAGAGGAGATTAAGGGAGGCTGCAGGCTATATCTTGGGAGCGGAGGCTATATCTTGGCTCACTCTGGATAAGGTCTGGTGTCTTCTTCCTCCTCAGACAGCAGAAGCAGTTTCTGGTCTTCGTGACTCCATCCTTCCCAGGTAAGAATAAGGGTATGAGGGACCTAGAGGCTTTGCCATAGTGTACTTGTCTTCCTCAAGTCCTGGTGAACAGAGCTGGTCTCTGGGAAGGTGGTGGAGTGTGGGTTGTCACGTGGCCCCTGTTGGACAGAGAGGCTCAAAGTAGTCTGAGAGATCTGTAAAAAGGTTTCCATTTTCCAGTTGCAACAGGTTCTGTGTTGGGAGTTGGGGGTGGGGTGAGTCCCTGTGCCTAAAGTGGTGTACTTGTGTGTTACTGAGCTCCCCATGGGGAGGACCCCTGTTGGAGAGCTTGGGTCCCACTCGAAGCTCCCCATGGGGAGAACCTCTGTTGCAGATCTTGGGTCCAGATTCATGCTTAGGCCTGTGAGGGACTGTGTGGAAGTAGTCTTAATCTGGGTTTGCGTCCTGATTGGGCCAGAAACTAACTTGATGCCTTTGGGCAAAAAACAGAAGCCTATCTGAGGCGGAGCTTTTCATCTATAATCTGGAAATTCAATGACCAGTTGACTGAGGTTTGTTATGAGAATTAAACAATGAATATTGCGGTTTGCCACAAAGGTTAGAGACAAAAAGCAACAGACTTTGGTACCATGGGTTTGCCATGCTTTGCCACTCACTAGCTGTGAGATTTTAGGTAATCTGCAAAATGTCAATAATGATGGGATCAAGGTTATAAAGTGATGGTGAGGATTAAATGAGATAAACCCAAATCCAAAAAGGAAATGGAGGATAATCATAAGAAAGGCCAGCTCCAGAAACACTCCCCTCCTCTTAAGAGGAAAAAACTCACCTTAAAAGGAAGAAGACTGCATCCAGTTATTCTATACCACCCCAGGAAGGAGCCCTCCACCCCTTCCCACGTGAACAACTTCCTAATAGGGAGAGGAGTGCAGAGACAAATACCTGATTGGGTGACTGAGATTTTTGCAGTGAGGATTAATTGGATTAAGAGTCCACCGACAAGCTCATAAAAATCCCTAGACTTAGAAACTCCAAGGGCAACCCTCCCAAGTCCCCTCCCTTTTGGGGAGCTTTGATACTATCACCCGATAAACTCTGCTCTGCTGTCTACCACTTCATTTTTCGAAGCAATGTGACCAAGACCCATGGGCACCAAAGGAAAAGAAATCTTGAAACAAAGGTTTAGCCCTGGACTGTCCTCTCCACTCTCCCACAAATATGGTGATTTCCAGAGCCCTGGGAGCAATCCATTTACTCAGCAGGGGCTCCTGATCCACTTTCTTCAGGCAAAATTGGGGAGGGAGAGTCCTCCTTGAGAGGACCCCTGGTATTGCTTCCAGGCTAAATCATGTAGCCTTGCTTTTCTTTCTTGTTTCTAGGGAACTTAGGGTAAGCGGGGAAGGAGGAACCCTTGAGGGTGGATGGAGCCACCTCATCCTTAGGGAAGTACCCACAGGACCTTACCAATGTGAGAGGGAACCACCCAGTCCTGAAATCCCCATAAACAGCTATCTTTGCAAGATGGGGGACAGTGTGGGAGGCATGAGGGTGACGGTGCCCACCTATTTCTCTTGGAAGAACTCTCAACAGAATCCAAAAGAGCTATCTGCGATTTGTGGAGTAACTTCCAGAAAATTTAATGACCAAAAAAAGTTCACAAGAGAATGGGTGGGGGGAATAGAGGGAGAAATAGGGAAATGAAAGCTTATGCACAGAATAACAATTCTATCAGCATATCCTTAAGCCACTCTTCTCCAAGCCCATGGTACCCAAGTAGCCTATGTCTACAAGAGCCCCTAGCCCAGTGCCTGAAGTTATTTATCAGCTCAGATTCTTTTGGTTTGCAGAAGGCAGCCAGAGAACAGGAAGCCTCACAGAATCTGGAATTATAAAACTGACTTGCCTTGGAGTACAGAAATATTAGCAAAAATCACTTTGGTTCTAAGTAGAGAATTTATACTAACACCATTTGGTTGGGGTGGGGGAGGTTAGCCAAAGGCCATCCTCTTGTCATTGGTGATTGAAATTTCCTCTAGACCTGATCTTCTCCACAGTACCCAAGACAGGGCAAATAAATACGCCCTGAAGCATGGATAGTCAAGTGCTTTTCCATGTGTCAACAATTCAACTACTCCATGTGGCCTCTACAGGGCCTCAAAGAATTCTCATTTCAGGTAGAAAGATAACCCCTGAGGAAGACCCTTGACCTACCTTGTCTTTGTTCCAAATTGCAGAGTTATCCTTGACAAGTCACGGCAATTTTGAACCACAGGTTGGCAACTTGTTTAATAAGGAAGGTCTCAGAGATCTTAAATTCCAGTTCTAATGTTTTGAGTGTTTTAAGTCAAGGTTGTCCCCCCACCCCATCCTGTTTAGTTTTGTTTTGCATATGAATGTTTTAGGGCAGGTCAGGCTGGGTCCATTTTGCCTCAAGTCCCACTAGCTCTTATCCCTATCTGGCCATTCTTGCACTGACCTGCTTAAATGAAGCATTTGAGTATCATTTGTTATTTCAACAAATATTTATTGAATACCTATTGTGTATCAGGCACTCCCTAAGCCCAGTGAAGAAAATAAATCCTCCCTCATGGAACTTGCAGTCTATAGACAATGGAAAAAGTAAGAAATACATAACAATATTATGTGATGATGAGTGTCAATAAAAGGAAAACAAGACAAAGTAAGGGGCTAAATAGACCTCTCGGTTCTTTTTTGATTGAAGCAAGGAAGCAAGTTGTACAATACCTGTACTACCCAGGAAGAGAGATCAGTAAGGCCAATGGCCCTGGGATAGGAATATACTTGTCAAAGAAGAGGAAATGTAGAAAGGCTGATGTGGCTGGAGCAGAAGGAAATGAAGTTAGAATAGTCATATGCAGAGGGTCTAGAAAGACATTAGAGATTGGGTTGTGAGTGGGATGGGGACACAAGGGAGGGCTTGAGTGAAGGACATGATTTAGTTTATATCAAGGATTCCTTTAGCTGTTGTGTTGAATAGATGTAGAGTGGTTGGAGTGGATATAGAAAGACCAGTTAAGACACTAGAAATAGTCCAGATGAGATGGTGGCTAGGCTAGCATGGTAACAGATGGTGAGAAGTGATTACATTGGAATATATTCTGAAGGTAGATCATTTAGAAGGATTTTCTGATAAAGTAGATGTAGAGTAAGAAAGGAAGAAGTCCAAAAGGCACAAATGCAGGCCCTAGTTTTGGATCTGAGCAACTGGGTGTATCATTACTGAGCTGGGGAAGGCTAGGAGGTCAGGAGTTGAGTTTGGGGCATGCCAAGTTTGAAAGGCTAGCAGGATGTGCCAGTGAAGGGATTGTTGAGTACGCAATTGGAAATTCATGTCTGAAGGTTAGGTTCAGGCTGGAGGTGATAAATTTGAGAGTTGTCAGCATACAGATGGCATTTAAAGACTAGAACATGACCCAGTGGTGGTCCTGAACAGCATTTTAAAAAGAAAGAAAAGAGAAAGTTTCGAGAGTTTTGTACATAGTAAGGTTGGTCATCATTCTGAGAAACATTTTATGTCAACTGTGTTTATAGACATGCACAAAGCTCCTGAATCAGGATATAAAATATATTTGACTGTGGGTTGTGATCAGAAAAATTTGAAAGTCGTTGACTAAGGACTGAGTGGAAGAGAACTGAGGGTTGAGCCCTCATGTTGGGCACTTGGGTGTGCAGAGGTCAAAAAAGGAATCCAGCCAAGAGAGGTGAGGAGTGGCTGGCCCATGATGTAGGACGAAAGCATTTCAGGTCAGAGAGAGCAATCATGCACTTCTCATGCTGTCACGAGGTTGAGAAAGATAAATAAGTGTTGACTGTTTGGTTGGCAACATGGAAGGCAATGGTGATGTTGATAAGAGCTCCTTATTTTTTAATTTTTTATTTATTGAGAGAGAGCAAGAAGGGGGAGGGGCAAAGGGAGAGAGAGAAAGAATCTCAAGCAGACTCCATGCTGAGCATGGAGCCCCACGTGGGGCTCAGTCCTTTGGTTAACCAAGACCCTGAGACCATGACCTAAACCAAAATCAAGAGTTAAATGCTCAACCAACTGAGCCACTCAGACACCCCTGATAAGAGCTCTTTCAGTGAGGCATATTCAAAGCAAAAGCCTGGTTAGAATGGGTTCAAGAGAGAATGGGATGGAGGAAAGAGGTGGAGATGGAGTATGGGTGACTCTTTGAAGGAGTATTGCTGTCAAGAGGAATAAAAGAGCTAAGAGGGAATGTGAGGTCAAGGATGAGGGGAGGTTTCTAAAGGTAGTAGAAAGCCCAGCATTTGCATGCTGATGGGAAACATTCCCACTAAGGGAAGAACTCAGTGATGTGCAAGAGGGATGGTCGGGGGGACACTTGTGGGAAATTGTCCTAGAGCAGGTGAGCAGGAACAGGATCTAGGGGAGTCTGTGAGAGGAGTCAAGGGAGTAGAGCCAGGTGCAAAAAGGAAATGCAGAGTGCATGAATATGAGGTCAGGAGGTTCAGTTAATTTGGTGGAGGGATGGGATGGTCTCTTCTGAAAGCTTCTGTCCTCTGGGCAAGATTATAAACAGTTCATCAGCTGAGGGTGGAGAAGGAGGGGAGTTAGTGATCCCCACTTACTGCTCAGCATTAATCCATAAGTCCTCCAGGGGTGTGCAGCCTGACACTGGCACCCTCCTGCCTGTCCTTCTCTCTCTGCCCTGCTGTAGAATGCTTGGGTGACCACATGGTGGCTGAACTCCGGCTCCCTTGGGGCTGAGTGTACCTGCCTTCCCATCAAAATACCTCCCAAGGGCCCCTGAATCTGCCACTAGGCTCATCTCTGCTGAGTGAAGTCACCCAGAAGGGCAGTTGGGGTTCTAAGCAGAGTGACATCAGAGATGCAGAGCTGGGAGGAGCTGAAGTTCATGGTCACTGATGTCCCACTTCGTATGAATTGGAAAAAAGTGCGCTCATGCGCTCTCTGGTTGGACACAGCCCCAGGTGAAAACCCAAACCCAAACAAACTATATATAGAAAAAGGAAAGTCTTCATTTTTTCTACGTGTAGCTTGTTTGGGTTTTGGTTTTCAATATCCCGGCAAATGTTGGAAATAAAATAAATAAATGGAAGAAAGACACCCAAATTGCCATGGTGGCTATTCATGTAGTGACTCCCCCCCCCCTTTTCTGGAAAAGTCACAAGGTTCACAATAACCATAGATTCCTTGTATAATAGAGATCTTCAGTAAATTTTTCTTCCCCTCCCGCCAAGAGTCAGGTTTTCAAATTGTAACTCGGGACTCCCAGCAGTTTGAAGTACCCCCCTCTGCCCCCACCCGTGCACACCCGGCTCCCAGGTTACCGGAGGACTGGAAGGAGATGGGAAAGAGGACGGAGCATGGGGGAGGAGGATCAGATGAAGCAATCCTGTCGTTATCTGTTTTATCTGTTTGTGCTGAAAAATCACTGGGCCTGATTTCTAAGGTTTGTTCCAACTTAAACATTCTGTGCTCCTATTGTCCCTGCAAGTCATTCAGGTGATAGCAGTGCTGTGATTTTTCTGGGAAGAGTTTCCCATAATATTAGACACAGGTGGGTCCCTTCAATTTGGGGGGAGAAGGGAGAGTGTTCTGACAGTTTCCCCATAACGGGGTAACACAGTGCCTAGATCAGGAGGGGTTACTCTGGAAGCTTCTGGAAAGAAGTGACATTTGGCCAGATATATCATAAAGGGAAGAGACTATGTGGCATGTGCAGTGACCCCAAACTGGGAAAGGCCCACTTATTGAAATAGGGTGAGACCAGGTTGTGATTGTCCATAGGGGGCTGCCCGCTGCATTCTTCCATGAGTCCCATCTCTCGAAGATCAGAAATGAGGTAAGTTGTGGGTAGCAGTTGAGAATGGCCCACCTTCTTGCCCTTTGCGGAAGTACAAAGGCTCTAGCAATGGAGGGAAAATACCTTAATTTTACTGAGTTCCTGTAAGGACAAAGAGCTTGTATTGTTGCCAGTAACTAATGGTAGTTCCCAGCATATGACCCACCGCCTGGAAACCTGTTTGGTGTAAACACGGATGCATCATGTGGGCAAGGAGCCCCTCCCCTCCATCTACATTCTGTCTCAGAAGGGATCTCAAGAGGCAACCACATTGTTGTTAGCAGTGGGAGGGCATTGGGTATTTTGGAGAGTAAAATCAGGTGAGCTCTTGGGGGCCCTCTTTGGGGAGATGAGCCAAGTTCAAATAAGGGGGGAATTGATACAAAGGCGAACTGTGATGGTGATGGTGTTGAGCTGTCCTCTGTCATTAATTCATTCTTCAGATGCCGACTGAGCTTGGCTTTGAGCCAGGTACCCTTTGAGATTTGTGAGTAAGAGACAAAGTGCCCAGGCTTTTGTGCAGCCCACCCTCTACAGTGATCAAGAACTTTAGTTCTAGGAAGGATTTCACGGAAGCTGGGCAGGAGCAAGCTCACGAACACCTGGCGTGTGCTGCATTTAGTCTGAGATGTACTTTGTGGGGCTCCTACAGTTGGGTTTTGGAGGATTGCTTTTGTTTTGATTTGTTTTTGTGTATTTTTTGTTGTTGTTGTTGTTGTTTTGAGCCAATATATAAAGATTGTGAAATTTTACCTAAAAGTCCTAATTTCTGGCTTCTGATATGCGAGTGGTGTAGCAACCGCAGCCCTCATCTGAAACTCAGTGGTGGCTGCCCCTTTTAGGGGGAAATCCATGGATCCATTCGTGATTCTGAGACCTTCTGTGGCACCTGACCTTTGTCACTCAAGACCCGTGGCTGCAGCCCTAGGCCATTGGCCAGAGTTCTGGTTCCGGCCCGGGTTGTACTTCTCCATGGTAACCACATCTTGAGCCCTGCTTTCGCATGTCTGCTTCGATTTCATTTCATTTCTCTCACTCATATTCAACAAGCATTTGACTGCACAGCTACTGAGACCCAGACACTGTGCTAGGCACCAGGGACACGAAGATTAATAAGGCAATGTTTGCCCTTCCCTCGGAGAGGGCTTCCTGGAGGAGGTGATGCAGGGAGAGGGGAGAGATGAGGCTGAGGTGTAGACAGAGGTGGTAGAGGTTGAGGTTGTGCTGGAACACAGATGGGGTTCTATCCTATAGGTTATCTGTTCTCAAAATTGAGTGCACACGAGAGTCTCCTGTGAGGTTGCTGGGCCATAGCTCCAGACTTTGTTCAGAAGATCGGGGCGGAGGGGGAGGCGATGGGGGTGGGCAGAGAGGTTGTACTGCCAATAAGTTCTCAGGGAAGTTGTGGTGGCACTGGCCTGGGAACCACACATCAGGCGCAACTCTTCAGAGGGTGAGGAGCTAGTGTGAGTCCTTGGGCTTCTCCCTCCAGCTGGCCTGATTTGGGCTTTAGTGCCGGGGCAAGTACAAAACGTCCTTGGCCATTTGAACTGTGTCCAGTCTTGCTGGACCACTCCCCCACGATTGAGATACAAGTTAGCCAGCAAGTCACACCAGCACATGACGCATCCTTTCTCTCTAGAGAGCCCTGGCCCGGAGATTTGTGCTTCCAGAGAGCCAGGAATGGAGACACCACCATGGTATGGTTTTGGAGCAGGGGGAGGCCAGCTCCGACTGGGTGGGAGCAGGGAAAAATATGATGAAAGGAGTCTACAGGCGGAGAAAGAAGGTTTGACAACGTCCAAGCTAGAATTTCAGCAGGTAGGAGAGCGTACAGATCTCAGTTTACTTCTGGGGTCCTGCAGGACGCAGCTATGCAGACGTGGGCCTGGGATGGAGCACCTTGACTTTGGTACTTCACACCGAGACCTGGACAGATGTGTAGGCTTTGGGATTTGGTGGACTTGAGTGGATCCCATCTGGCCAGGGAAGTAATGAACCTCTGTGGTGTAGATTTCTTACCTCTAGAATGTAAACACTCATGCAGTCCCAGAGTCACTGTGAGGATGAAGTGAGGTCATGCATGAGCAGCTAGATTAGGTGCTGAGGCTGAGAGCAGAGGCTCCTTACACAGACGGAAAAATAAGAACCACCACTGAGTACCTACTGTGTGCCGAGCATGATACTTGGCCTGGGGCATGCATTAGTTCATTTACGTGATGACAGTGCATTATTGTAGCCCTAGGAAGGCAGGGCCAGGTCCTCACATAGAGCTGGGCACATAGTAGGTGCTTCACGAGGCATCTTGGCTGAAGGATGTGGAAGTGACCAGGGAAACGTGGCCAGAAAGATGTGATGCTGCTGGCCAGGGAGAAGGGACAGGGGGAGACCTCAGATTCCACGAGAAAACAGAAATGATTTGTTGCCCTAGGAGAAGTGGGAGGAGGAACTGGTTGGCATAAATCATACCAGGAGCAGTGAAATGAGAAGGGATGGAAAAAAGAAAAGGAAGGATGGATGGCAGGGGGTTTAAAGGAAGCATTTTAACTTAAAACAAAACTAATTTGAGGTAAAAAAAAAAAAAAAAACGTTCAAGGCTCTAAAGTCTGAATCATTAAACTGATAATTTTAGATTCTACCTACTGTGTGTTCAATGTATGTATAGAGTGTGGTGGGCAAGGTTCGAGAGCCAGAGAAGTGAGGGTTTGAGATCCTTGCTGTTCCTCTTAGTTGAAACAGACCCATAAGAAAAGAAATCAATGGAGTTACAGTTAATTACTGAGTTCCTACTTTGTACCAGGTCCTGTGATGATACTTTATATTTATTGACTCAACAAATAACGTCTAATATTTACAAAGCTCGACGAACTTAATCAGGATCTATTAGTTTTGACTTGGGCAAAGCATTCGTGTCCCTTGCTAGTAGTAGTGGTCATCACTGTGATGGGTCTCCTGCGTGTGCGACACCATGTAAGGCACTTCACCTGAGGCATTTGGATTCACCAGTTTCCCAGGGACGGTAACGCTCTGTGGCTGATTGACTAGGCGCCAGCCCAGTATCGGACCATTGCAAGCACTTCATAAAATGCTGCCTTTCCTAAGACTTCCAAGTCTTAGTTAATTTCATATAACATCATCTTATTTGAATATTCAAAACCACACTGGGAGGTGGGTTGAGCAGAGGTTGTTCTTGTTTGACAGCTAAAGTGAAATTGCTCCGACTCTGAGGGCTCGGGGATGGGGGACTCAACTAGCCTCGACTTCTTTAAAAAGCATTTACTTTAGTGGGGCTCCCTGCTCAGCGGGGAATCTGCTTCTTCCTCTCTGTCTACCCCTCCCCCACCATCCACCTCTCCCATGCTGGCTCTCCCTCTCAAATAAATGAATAAAATATTTAAAAAAAAATTTTTTTTAATTTACTTTAGAAATCTGCGGTTGCAGGAGGAAACTATGGCCTTAGAAGACACAGGAAGAAAGCCCTGAGCATCATTTTTACTTGATGGATGCCAAAGGCTTTTAACTAGTTGACTACAAAGCAGAGAGCCCAAGGCACCTGAGCTCCAGCAAGTGTAGATCAGTCCTCTGTGTGAAGCTGAACCATATGACCTTGACCTACAATGTCAGTTTCATTTGGTTCAATTTAGTATGTAGCACCTGACCCTCTGCTGCCTCAGTCTTCCTTCCCTGCATGTCTTTGCCTCTTTCTGTCACTCACTTTGAATGAAGTTTCCTCTGTCTGTAAGCTGCCGTGAATCCTTTCTGGAACGGCATAGAAATAGACAGCCAACAGTCACCCATTCCCACGGTCAGAGGTAACAACGATGACTTTGGTGTCTGGCTTCCAGGGTTTCTCTCTGCACATTTATATGCATATTTAAGCAAGGTTGAAAACAGCCTTTAATGATGCCAGCCTGTGTTCTTTTCCTTTAGCAGTTCTCCGCTGAAACCTGAGACTTTGAAGTCTAGTGCTTTCTTATAGCGGCATAACCCATTATTTGACGTTTCCTGAATTCTGGCAGCAGCCAGGGAATAGATTCCCTGTCAGTGGGCCTGGCAGCACAATTCTAAAGTGATCAGCACCGTCAGAGGGCCCTTGAAGAAGCTCCTAACGAATGTAGAAGTTCAGAGTGGCTTAGTTCAGGTGTTAAATTCTTGGAGTCACTTTTTCAGGCTCTTACAACATGATCCTTCTCGGTAGCAGTGGCTGCGGCCAGGGGAGAGCCAAGCTGCCGGCCCGCCAGCCCCCCGGGGTGGGGCTCCTGGCCAGCAGGTGCCGAGTGCAGCTGTCCGTTCTCCAGGCCCAGCCTGACGGCACAGAGTCTGGTGGGCCGTGTGCTTGCTTCCATCACTGGCAAGCTTGGTGCTGCTAGAGAGTTTGATATGCACAGGGAAAGGTCCTGGTTTCTCCCATCAGTCAGAGTACCTTGGCTTTTCTAGGCCGGATGCCTTGGACAGGGTGCTAAGCCGAAGAAGAGAAACAAGAGCTGGGCTCCCAGGAGGCCTTCTCAGGCACAGCCATCTCCCAGGCAAGAGCGCCATTCCCCCCTCTGGAGTCACTACCCACCACCTCTACTTTGTAAGGACTGCCAATCCCACTGATTGCTTTAGGAGATGGGCAGGAGGAAGCCTCAGGCGGCCCCAGAGGACACAGCCCTGTATGCTGGTCAGAAGGGCACCAGGCCAGGGTCTGCCCACCTGAGAATACATTCTGGTGTTGGGATGGAAACTGGCAGTCCACAGACCTGCTCTGTTTGGCCTGTCGCTTTTTTTATTTTTTGGGTTTTTTTGGGTTTTTTCTTTTTGAGTGGCAAATTGCATAAAACACGTTATCCGGCTCACCCAGAAAAGTCCAAAGATGTGGCAAAATCACTGCATGTCTTCTCATGCAACCCTTGGGGCTGAGCCCTGACAGGGCATTTCCTGTCCCGACTGACACAGAACACACCTGTCCTAGTGCCTGACGTCCCCATGTGTTTCCTACCTGCAGCCTGCCCGCGAGGTAGAGACTCCTGCCCCACTCTCTTTGGACACGTTATGTTTCCTCATCTAAGCCGGACTGAGCTCTAAAAGCAGCAGCACTGTTTAAAGAGGAGACTTCTCCCTCCCTGGACCCTGGGGCATCTCACTACTCCACAGGCAGCAACACTGGGCAGGAGACGGGTAAACTAGGATGCAGGGATGCTACGAGAGGCTCGCTCAGGCTGCTGGGTGCCAGGAAATAGATCTTTCATAAAGGAACCAATGTGAAAGTATGCTATTTTTATGGGCAAAAAATCTAAGGGTCTTTGGTTAGCTGATGAAGTGTGGGGTCGGTAATAGGGTGAGTTAATGGGGAAGAAGGAGGGGAAGAGGAAGGACGGTCATCCTGGTAGAGGCCAGGCCTCCCCTTCACCTCACCTCTGGTATATTCCTTCTAGATTGCTATGTGCATGAGAGTATATACCCAAAGAGCTAGAGTTTGTGTTACTTTAAATTTACGATGCATTTTAGCAGCCTTTCAGGTAAGGTAAACGGACATAGAACTGATAAAAATGTTTAAACACACTTGCAGTCCTCATCAATGCACACAGACACATGGGGGAAGTTTTGGAGGTCACAGGTAGAAACTCTTATTTCCTGCATATTTCACGTAACGGTGTGTGTGGGCGCAGGTGCCTCATGTCCATACAACCCAACTAGCCTACATCTGTGCAACTCTATGGTTACCAAGCCCTTTCCTGATGTAATCTTACAAATTTTCATCACCAGGTGGGGAAGGCAGGCTTAAAAGTTTTCCCCATTTAACAGATAAGAAAACTCACAACTCAGAAATAGCGAGCCATCTCCTAATGGATGGATGGATAAAACATTTTTTTTCCTAAATTTGAAATTAGTAGGTAGGGATAGTCCTATCCATAACAAAGCATCATTAGATTTTGTGCTGTCATTATCCCTGTTAAGGTTTCTTCCAATGTGTTTCTTCCCATAGCTATCTTGCGTTTTCAGTGGTACCCCATTGGCTCATGGCTGGCCTAACAGAGGGTTTTGTCATGTATGTATAAAGCAGTAAATATGCTTTTTGCCCACATGAGAGCATTATAATATATCAATGGGAGAAAGGCTGTTATACATTCATTTAAGTGGTTTCCAGTTGTTTGCCATCATAAGCATTACCTTTTAGGAACATCTAAAAAAAAAGTACTTCTGGGGAGGGTTATGAGACAATCTAGGAGTAAAGCAGAATAGAGACCATTTTAAAAAATATTTTATTTATTTATTGAGAGGGAGAGAGTGAGTGAGAGAGAGTATGAGAGGGGAGAAGGTCAGAGGGAGAAGCAGACTCCCCACAGAGCTGGGAACCCAATGCGGGACTCGATCCTGGGACTCGGATCTGAGCTAAAGGCAGTGGCTTAACCAACTAAGCCTCCCAGGCGCCCCAGAATAGAGACCGTTTTTTAATCACCACTGTCACTATCAGCATCATCTGAGATAATATGCCCCCCACCCTCCATCTTTTCCCCATAGCTCCTCCCACACCGGGTTCTAGAACTTTCACCTTTTTCTTTTGGTAGTCACCTATCTATGGCAAGACTGTGAGAGGCCCTCACGGGCTATGGGAGATCTTTCTGTGTGAGCAGGCGCTCAGGAATCACTCACATCTCTTCCTTTGGCATCTCCAACCAGGCCTGTGGGACCCAGACCCGACAGAGAGCAGAAGAGAGATTTGAGCCTCCAGGATGGCCTTCAGGCTTAAGTTCCAAGCTGTGAGTTCCTCCTTAACTTCAAATTGTTTTATCTTTTGATTATAATTAACCAAAAATTAATTTTAAGTCATGTGGTCAAAAGTTAGTATATTTAAATAATTTTAAATTCCCTTGGTTTAAAATTTAAGTCAAGTGAGATATTTAGGGAGCCATTTGGACTCCCAGTCCCAGGAAGGAGCCATTTCTTTGGAGATCTAGTGCTGAAAAAAGAGGCCCTATGACAAGCTGTGAGGGAAAACACGAGTGGTTTGATGATGGCTGCCGGCTGGGGAAATGCTCAGTGAAGGTCTGACACATGAATAATGAGGGGGAGTGTCCATGCGAAAATTCAGAAAAATGTTCTGGGTAGAGGGATGGCAAGAGCAAAGGCCCTGGGGTAGGAATAAAGATGGAAGCAAAAGGAACCCCAGAATGGCAGGGAAGCCACCTCTTTCTCTGCACTGGACTCCTGGCCATCCCACAGGCTGCAGGGCCCAGCATGATGATCCGATCCCCACCGCTTACCCCAGGCCCTCTATATGGTACTAAGTGTTAGTCTTTTTCTCTTACGGTATGTCCTTGTAAAATGGGATTTTAGTGTCGGTGGCCTCAATGCCTTAGAATCGAAGCAACTAATCTTTGCTTAGTTCAGTACTATGTAATAAGATGTTTTCTGATTAGCTAAAGTAAGTGGTGTTAAGCCTGGGCAGTAAAAAGATTCACAGAAATAGACCCATTAGACATTTCAGGCTCACTCACTGTTGCTTTACACACTTTTAATGACCATTAATTAAATGGATAAATGAATGAGGTGAGCTATTTTCTTAATCCACAACAGGTTAGAAATAGCAATATAATGATGGCTTCTGGTAATGATAATGCAGGGGGTTCCTGTCACATATACTTAGAGTGACGACTCAGACCTAACTGCTAATACCATGTAACAACGAGAAGAAACAAAAATCACCCAAGCCCTCCCCAGACACATGCACACACACGCATGCACACACACAGGGGAAACTGAAAACTTAGCTGTCTGGGCCTCTTTCGGGTAGGAAAATCAGCTTGGAGGTGCTTCAGAAATAAAGAGGAGGTCACTTGATTTTGTAAAAGGAGGTCATCAGGAAGCTATTGGAGTCCATTTGCTGCTGGCAGGAAAATTCTGTGTGTGTTCTATTTTAAAAGTGGATCATTTAAGTGGTTAACCGTCTGGGACAGAAGAAGCCATCCACCTAAGTGCTAGCTATGGGGACGATTATGGTAAATACTTGGGTGACACAGCCAGTCAGTGGCTCAAACCTCCGGACTTCAGAGGATTTCAAAGTCCGTGATAGAACCCAGGGCCCGTTCGTTCTCTTCCCTGGACCCCTTCCCTGGGCCCAGGACCAGCAGGGTTTTTTGTTTTCTGGGTTGTTTTTTTTTAAGCTTTTTAATTGTGAGATATTCATAGGGAAAAAAGACAAAACATAGGATTAGAACAGCTCACGGATTTATCACAAAGCAAATGACCACAACCCATTGTCAACGCCCCAGAAATTCGGGCAGGCTCCCTCAATCTTACCCCCTCCTTCCTTGCTTTTCTTTATAGTTTTCCCAGTTAAGCATGCATTCCTGAGCACTAAGATTTAAGTTCGGACCGGTTCGGGAATTTCATACACGTGGAATGCAATAGCATGAACACTTATGTCTGGTTTCCCTAATTTAAGCGGCTACCTTTATGAGAACACCTATCCATTTCCTTCCACGTAACAAGAAATGGTTCGTTTTCACCCCAGATTATATGGCCACTTTTGATTCCCCAAATAGCAGTTTCCTTTAAAAAAAAAAAATTATTTATTTGAGAGAGAGCTCATGACAGGGGAGAAGGTCAGAGGGAGAAGCAGATGCCCCATGAAGCTGGGATCCCAATGTAGGACTTGATCCCAAGACTCCGGGATCATGACCTGAGCTGAAGGCAGCTGCTTAACCAACTGAGCCACCCAGGTGCCCTTTTTCTTTATTTTTTCTTAAAGATTTTATTGACCCAAGTGGCAATTTCCTAATAGTGTTTCATCGTAGGAGTGCTTTGTGGTTACCATCCCAGCCTGTTAATGGAGGTGGACCCCTGAGCTGTCCTGTGCTCTGTGGCGCTTGACACTCCTGCCAAGGACAGATGTGGGCAACTTTGTCCTTTGGGGAACATACATCTCCATCCATAGCTCTTGGTCACATGCCTGGGAGTGGACGGGTGTGCCCTGGGTTTAAGTCTAATGGTGGTTTAATTCTCCCATTTCCTTGGGTGGTGATACAGAGCACCCTTAATGTGTTCATTAATTATCCTCATTTGTGAAAGGCCTATTCAAGTCCCTTGACCATTTTTTAAATTGGATTTTTATCTTGATATTTGAACAGTCTTTACATATTCCGAAATAAGCTCTTGGTCAGTTCTATGTGCTCTAGGCCTCTCCCTCCACTCTGGGTGGCCTTTTCAGGGTCATAAAAGTATCTTTTCATTTATGGTTAATGCATCTTGTACCCCATTTAAGAAGTCTTCCCCCTACCCTGAGTTCATGGGTATTTGCTGATACTGTTTTCTAGAAGTCCTATTATTTCAGCTTTTACATTTAGATAAATGTTTGGGTGTGTAGGGTGTCCGGTAGAGGTTCAAGTTTGATCCGTTGCTGTCTGGATATGCATTTATTGCCAGGTTAGCTTTCCCCTGCTGCTCTGCAGTGATATGGCTACAAACCCAGTGTCCATATGTTCCCAAACTCTCTATTCTTTCTACTCATTCCTATTCTTTGGGCAACCAAACATCCCTATAAGGGAAAGGAGATGGGAGACGAGTGAAAATGCTTGCTGGTTAATGTGGGTGGAGTTGGTAATCAGGTTAAAACTTTAACTCTGTCAGCTAGTAGCAGTCCTACAACATGGGGAGAGCTGTTTCATTTCTCTGGGGCCCCATTTCCTGGACTTTATACCTCGCTTCTACTATTATAAGGACTAATATCTTCATATACATACAGTGTTTAGAACAGTACTTGGGTAAGGGCTCAATGAAGAGCAGTCGTGATCTTTAATCGGCAACGTAAAAGCTCCTGTTGTGCCCAACCCGAGCCTGAACTGAGAAGTCGAAGTCCTGCAATGTGGTGTACTATTCATGCATCTTCACAGCAAAAAATATCAGTAGGTTTGATTACAGGGTGCTGCCCAGACCCCAGAGAATGTCTCCCATCTCACTTACCCAAACTGGAAAGTTCTCGATTCTGAAACGCATCTGGCCCCAGAGGCCCAGCAAGGATTGCCCGCCTGTGTTACTAGCATTGAGTTTTGTAGCCTCCGGAAAGACTCTGGGTGGGCCTCGATCTTGCATTGATACATTTAATCCAATCAGTGTTACCTTATAGGGCAGCGGCTGGTCCAGAACGCTCTGAGTAGTACTTTTAGAAAATTTGTGTGTAAACATAGGCAGTGCAAAGTACCCCTAAGTTCTTCTTAAGGATGATAGTGGGCTGTATCTGGGATGGGACGAAGATAGGAAAATACCCCATAGCAAACTGTACTTCCCTAAAGGAATGGATTTAGGAGGGACACATAACACACAGCATCTACATTCCTTCCAGACTGGAAAAAGAAATAGGGAAAGGACAATCCCAAACTAGAATCAAATAGATATCATCCTCATCTATCACCGGGACACATACACATTAAAAGAAAGCCTCCTGTTTGAACCAGCATTTTGCCTTTTCAACTGGAACAGAGAAGGGAAAGCTTTCCCTTTCCAGTGTTTTTTTTTTTTTTTTTTTTTTTTTTGAAATTTTGATCTATTCACTCTTTTTTGGGAGTGATAGAAAGGCAACGTGACAGTGATTAGCCTTGTGCCCCACAGCAAAGCACCCCATTACCGGTGGGGCGAGGCTTGTTGGGATGGATGTCCAAGTAAGCCCGCCCCGGTGAGCCCCCGAGATGGTGTCTGCAGCCTGTCTGGCCAGAGCTGGAGGGGGGCTGAGCTCAGAGAGTATGGGCCAACGGACTGCCATCACCAGGAGACTCTGCTTTGGAAGCTCCCCGAGGAGACGTGCTGGTTGGTCACTGCCTCCAAGGGCTGGCTTTGAAATCTGGCACCCACTAGCACAACCATTATCCCTCCAGTAAGAACAGCCCGGGCTGATCTGATTTCTCTGCCCACTCTCCGAGCACTACGTCTTGACCCTTGGACTGATGTGCCTTGCCTCTGAGGCTGTGGAGAAGTGACCTCAGTCCTGAGGTCCCCGATGAGACTAATCAAAGCCTCCCACTCAGTCTTGTCCCAACACTGGAGGTTTCTGGTGAAAACTACCATGGCTAATATGTACTGAGTGCTTCTCATGTGCTCATCGGGTACTGTGCTGTGTGCTCTAAATATTTTAGCTCATTTTACTCTGATAGGGACACTATTCCCATTCTCTACAAGAGCAAATGAAGGCCGGGAGAGCAAAGGGTCGAGCAGGAAACTGAGCTTAGGCACTTTGACCCAGAGTTTGTGTGCATAACTACCAACTTCTCAGCCTCGGGGACAGCCCTGCTCAGTGGGTTCTAGGAAGCAGCACTCCTGATTTCCTCCCCTTGAAGGAGGAGAGGGCTCTTGGTATGGGGGTGAACCCCATGGGCCCTTCCACTCTTCCTCTGTGTGCAGCTGGGCTACTAGTAAACTAAGCCTTACTTATTTTCGCTAGAAAACCAGGACCATGTGGCCCAGGGAAGGGGTCTGGGTTTTGGAATAAGATCGAGGTTTAATCTCTGCTTAGCAAACCCGAGTAATGCTATGCCATGCCCCCTAACCCTTCTAGAGCCTCAACTAGAAAGGAAGCTGCTGTCACTCCTGGGAAGGGGTTTGTGTGATCATCCGAGGTCAGCCCTCACATACCTGGGTAGCTGTTAGTGTGTCATGCTAGGCTCTCCCTGGGACAGGTCTTCTCACAGCCAGGATGGACAGAGATGTGTGGCCACACGGGGAGTACACAGGACAGAAGAAGGTGAAATTAGGGACATGTTCTGCCAAAACCCGGAATAGGCTGGCAGGGGCACCCTTCTCGAGGTAAGAGCAGCCCCTCTCCCCTGATCCAGCCCAGCCCCATGGCAGACCCACGGCTCCAGCTGGCCAAGTGTCTTAACTGCAGAGTCCAGGCTAGGAGGGCAGAAAGCACCCCAAAGACTGATAAGGCCGAACAATCCTGGCTTTGTTTTGGAAGGATTTGTCCCTGAGTTTCCAGTTGGCTTTTATCTGTGTCTCAACGTCTCTGACCTCTTTGGCCTCACAGGAGCTAAACTAGAAGATTCAGGGTCTTGCGTTGCAGAGAGCAGGGGGACCAGGTGGGATTGTGGGCGGCTGGGGGATGCCAGCGAGCCCCCCACTTGCTGGGCTGATGTGCAGGCGCTGGGGCGGGGGGAGGGCGCGGGCCCTGCACTGCCTTCCCGGCGCGGGGGCCGAGTGCGGTTCTCAGCAGCCAGGGCGCCCGGCTTTCCTCCCAAGCGGGGCGAGGTCAAGATGGGCTCATTAAGCCGGCAGGTAGGCAGTGCCCCGGCGGCAGGCGGTCCTGGAATGTGCGAGGGGCGTGATGACAGCCGCGGCCGCCGGCCTCTTTGCGCAACACCTTCGCTATTTATACCCGGGCGGCCCGCTCCACCTGGGTGCCTCCTTCGGTCCCTGACCTGCGCCGGGAGCGCTGGTGAGTACCTGCCGCCGGCCCAGGGCGCTTCCTTCTCCCTCCTTGCTCTGGATAAAACCTTCATTTACTCTTCCCGGACTTCATTCTTTTAGATATCCCTCGATGTTGACCCCTCCAGGAACTTGGCTGGCTTTAGGCTGCAGAAGACAAGCTAATACACCTTCCCTAAATTTTCGGATTGTAGTTTTGTTCTCAGTGGGACTGCTTTTGCTGTTACAACTCCCATAACAAAGCGGTTAGTGCTGACCCTGTTATTAATCAACCAGGGGGTGGCGGGGAAGGGCGGGGATGGTGGTCTAAAATTATATACGTGTTTTGGAATTTCGAGGTTTAGGGAGGGGAAAGTGGGGAAATGGAAGGGGCCACATAGGAATCAGGACAGCAGGGCTCTTTTTTGGTCATTTACTAGTGGCATGACTTAAAGCAGGTTGCTCTGAACCCCGGGCCTCAGTTTCCCTCTCTTTGTGAGAAAGGAACCGTCTCCCAGGCTTTCCTGCACTGAAAATTCTAGGTTTCTGTGGCTGTCCAGTAATGTCATTCCCACCACTGTGACTTCCATGTGCTACCATTCCTGGTTGTGGAGTTAATGATCTAAAGTGACTGCAGGCTACGGTCTAGTTTGCCAATCCCATCAGGGCAGACCAGCGAAAGGCTGGTCTTCTCAGCTCATGTTGGGAGAACAGAGCCCACGGTTTTTCAGTGTTGTCTGAGTCAGAGGATACCAGGTTAGAGGTCTCGGGGGACGGTTTGCGAGGAAATGTGCCTCAGGTGTGGTCGGCTGGGGGGCACCCAGCATTTCAAGGCCAGAAATAGGTGGCACACGGAATGGAGTTAACTCAGTCTTCAGATTCCCAGAGGGGGAGTGTTAGAATCACTCATTTTCCTTGGAGATGGCAACTTTCTCAAGCATGTTGATTTCCTGGAGGCAGCTTGTGGATTTCATCACTCAGAATCCCCTCTCCCTCCCTGTTTCTATTCACAAGCAATTTCTGTGTTAGTCCTGCTTGCTTCTGACTTGTTTGCTTTTCTCTTGCACCCTCACTCCTGAGCTAGAGTTCTTGAAGTTGTGCAGGATTGGGTATTCTTGAAAAAATTGTGCCCAGAGGAGCAACCATTATTTAAGATTGTTAAGAGTGTTTGAATCCCTTTGCTCCTGCCAGCCAGCCTGCTGATAATGATCTCTATTTTTGTAACTTTGGGAACCGGTGGCAGGAAGAGCATGCTTGTACAAGGTTTGGATGTTTAACAAATTGCCCCCCTCCAAAATCCACCCCAAATCACTCAACCATCTCATTGAAAGAAGTCCCCAGTGGTGGGAGGACAGAGGTCTGGATTACAGCTATTAGGAACAAAGCTGACATAAATTAGATTCAGTTTAATGAAGAAAACAGCTTCTTGGGATCAAGGATTTGGAATAAACTCTGAATAACATTTCAGCCACCTTCTTCCCTGCCTGCCTTCCTCCTCTCCCTCCGCTTCCACCATAGGGACAGCAGAATGACAGTATCAACAGGAAGTAGTCAGGTCTCCCACTGAATTAAAAAAGGCTCCCGAGTGCGAGTGCGAACAGATTACCACCCTCAACACAATGCACAAGAATTGGTGCATAAGAGGGCGCCTGGGTGGCTCAGTGCGTTAAAGCCTCAGCCCTCAGCTCAGGTCATGATCCCAGCGTCCTGGGATTGAGGCCCGCATCGAGCTCTCTGCTTGGCAAGGAGCCTGCTTCCTCCTCTCTCTGCCTGCCTCTCTGCCTACTTGTGATGTCTCTCTCTCTGTCAAATAAATAAATAAAATCTTAAAAAAAAAAAAAAGAATTGGTGCATAAGAATTGGTATAGTTAAAAGTGAATTGGATAATTTATTAAAAGTTCATAAAAGTACATTGAAGGTTTGCTAATACAGCCCAGGTTTAAAGAGATAGAGTAAATGTCTTTTTAAAATCCCATTCATGCCTAAAGTCAAAAGTCTAAACTAAAGCCAGTCATGAATGCAAAACCCAGGCCAGTTGCTTCTGTCTCCTGTCCCACGCACCTCCCCTCTGCAACTACAGTGTCTCAGGGATAATTTTGCCTTGTGATGGCTGAAGGAAGCTGAAAAAAAGTAGCCATTGCCCTCTTGGGAATTTTTGAAGTCTGGGTCATTCTTTCAAAGTCTGAAAAGATTTCTGAAGCGTATAGAACACTGGGCTGAAACTACCTGAGACTGAATTGTTTCTGAAAGTGTAGAGTCTTCGTATGTTGAAGCAATTAATTTCTTTGTGTCTTGATTTCCTCCTTGGTAGAATTAGCATGAAAGCATAAGTACTTCACAGTAAATTTGCAAAAATGAAGTGCGCGCGGGATGGGATAGGCTACTTTGGGTAGGGGGCTGGCAGTGGTACAAAAGGCTCAAGAGGCCGCTGCATGGGAGAGGGCTGCGTGCCTGCCCCTCTCTGCGGACGCTGACCCGACCTCATCCTCCTCCCACTTGGGATGGCGGCTGCTCTTCTGACCACAGGCGCTGGGGCGCCGGTCCTGGTTGGAGAAGCTCAAACAATGCAGGGTGAGTGACTGCCAGGTGCCCTATGTTTTCCTGCTCCTTGGGTCTGAGAAGTGTCCTCTTCTTGGCCTGCAGGTGTTCCTCTTGGCATGCGATAGTCGAGCCAAAAGCCAGCTTGGTTGTAGGGATGAGTGGTGGGGAGCAAGGGAGCAAGGGTATGGTTGGAGCCACCAGAGACCCTGCTTCTGCCCTGCCCCCGAGCCCCTTCCTAGAGAAGCAGGAAGCAGGTTCCAGACAGGCCAGTGCCTGCCACTCCACTGGGAAGGTGGCCTGAGATTCAGATTGGGGCCTCTGTCCGGCTCATTCAGTGTCACCTTTTCCTGCTTAGTTGAGACTCTTAAAAAGGCTTGGTCTCTGCCAAATCCAGGTCTCTGGTGAGCCAGAAGCCGTTGGGAGCAGCAGCCTGACATTCCAGCATTCTTGGCTGGCATTTCTAGGCCTTTGAAGGAGTAGGCAAAAGGGATTCCTGTAGAGGGATGGGGTCGGCCAGCTCTCCTGCAAGTCCCAGGAGCCTGAACAGAGGCCCTTTGGTGGCATGCCGCTTGCAGAGGGCCCAGAGGATTCCTGCTCGCTCTGTCCCAGCCCCTGGCTGAGAGGTCTATGGAAGGGACTCCAGCTTGGGAACCGGCATTCCTGGGTTCCAATCCTGACTCCATCTGCAGGTAGCCATGGGACTTTAATTTCTCTGTGCCTCAGTCTCTTTGTAAACTGGAAAGAACTTGGTTACTGTAAAATTTAATGAGGTCACGGATACATCCGACATTCCCCTATCACAAACAATGTTAGTGCCTTTCTCTTGTGCCTTAGGTTCCTTTATTTTGGGCAGGTATTTACAGAGAGTTCAGTGCTGTGCTGAGCACCCAGAAGATGAGCTTACAGTCTAGGGCCCGTGGCTTTTGGGCAGTGCATTGTCTGTGATGCAATTCATTCCAGAAAGTTCTCCGTGATTATCTGCCAGGTTTTCTGCTCAGGGCCTCACCTAGGCCCATTCATCAGTCAGTCCTGCAATAGCTCAGGGAGGTAGATGATATTATTCCCATTTTGGAGATGTTGAAACTGAGGCTCAGAGAGAGGTTCAGGGTCGCACACTCACCCACTGTGGGGGGGGGGGGCTGGAGGAGGAGGCCCTACAGCCGCCCCGAGGCCCATCACAGGGAATTGACTTGGGTATCACTTTCCTCCAGACCTACAGGGTCAGCCCGCACGAGAGCTGGGGTTTTGCTGCTTGGGAAGATCAGGCGAGTGGAACCCATATGGCCACACTGCTGAGGAGAGTGATTGGTGCGGGTGCCCTACATGTCCTCACTCCCTAGGTCCTGAAGGGAGCAGCCAGTGCTGTGGGGGCAGGGAGGGCCTGGAGGGGAGGGGCCCGCAGTTGGCTTGGTCACAGCTCTCCTGGGGGCTTAGGTGTGTGCGCCTGCCCCTCCTCTTCTTACCAGGCAGAGTCCAGCACCGTGAGCCCTCAACAAAAGATGATGGAGGATGTGAACGTACCAGAAAAGGAAGTATTGCGGGAGGGGAGGACATTGCTTCATCAGGGAAGTGTTTGTGCACAGGGAAGGGGCTTGGCCAGGTGGTTGGACTTGGAATAGAGAAGACGAGAGTTCTAAGGAGGCAGGGAGACATTCAATAGAAGTGTTCTTTTTTTTAAGATTTTATTTATGTATTTGAGAGAGAGAGAGCACGAAAAGGGAGAAGATCAGAGGGAGAAGCAGACTCCCTGCAGAGCTGGGAGCCCAATGCGGGCCTCAATCCCAAGACTGCAGGATTGTGACCTGAGCTGAAGGCTTAGCCTAACCAACTGAGCCACCCAGGCGCCCCACGATAGTGTTCTTTTGCTTTTTGGTGGTACTAGTGAATAGGAAACGGGGCCTGGGGGTGAAGGAGGCCAGCACAGGCCTCACAGAGTAAGTCAGTACTCGTGACATGTCAGGTCCCTTGCTGCAGTGCTGTGTTCTCTGCTCAAGTACAAGTGAGTCTCTGCCGACCCATTGCTCACAGTGCTCTCAACAATGTGGACATTTGTACTGGGGAAGTGTCTGTTTCTGTACTTGGTGATCACTCAGAAATCCAATCCCTGAAGACATAATTTAAATAGGCAAATAATCACCCTTCTCACCCCTAAGTGCGGGGGAGAGTTTCCCAGATGGGGCTGCTGTGATGTTCAGGGTCCAGTTACATGATTCGGCTCTCCGACCCGCAGATCTCGTCCAACCCAACTTACTTATGGTGGGGAGGAACGACTACTCACAGATAAACTGCAGGCTTGTTTCCTAGTCAGGGTCCCGGTGTCTCCCTTCAGCAAACCCTGTATGCGGACTCCTCCATTCCCAAATGTGAGTGGCCCTGCGATGCGTGGACTACTGAGCCCTGGGAGAAAAAGTGACATATGGGTCTTGCCCTCGAAAACTTAAATCCAGGTTGAGAAGACTAGAGATGCGTGAAAGAGGTTAGGACAATGGTTCTAGAGTGAATTAAGATTATAAAAGGAGAGGTCCTAGAGGGTGACATTAGGTTTTCAAATTTTTCCTTCAAGCCACCCTTGAGCACAATAAGCCAAGTAATATAGGAACCCCTTGCATTCTATGAGTAGTTCAGAGTAGCCCCTTGCAAGCTCAAAGCAGTTCTTTGTGTCCTGTCTTTTCTTAATTTTGAGTTCATAGAATTCATAGACATGCTATGATGTCCCTGCTTGTTTTATGGCAATAGCTGAAAACCACACCAGGTTTACAAGGTGTCAAACACGATTCTGAGAACTTTTAATACTTAACGCACTTAAGCATAACAATCCTTCATCAGTCACATTACCCTAATTTGACATGTGGCAAAACAGAGAAGCAAAGGAACTAGCCCAAAGTCGCACAGCAAATGTCATCATGGAGACTCGAAACCAAGTCCTGGGATCTGAAGTCTGGTCTCTTAAGTTCCAGACCTGTAGTTCTTACTCCCCAAGGGACATTTGCCAACCTTTTGGGTTGTCAGAACTAAGGGTGAGGAGTGTGTCCTGAAGGGAGACCAGGGATGCTGCGTCTCCTACCCGCACACAGGACAACTCACAGCAAACTGTCATCTAGCCCCGAATGTCGGTAGTGGCGGGCTGAGGATGTGCTCCGTGTATATATCACATCTCCAGTGTCAATCATCCGCCAGTCACGCTGTTCAGCCTCCCCGACCCCCAGTTACGGATGTAAAATCAGCGCTTCATGAAAATACATTTACATCATGGCCAAAGATGTTGTAAATCAGGGCCCCAACCTCACTGACAGGTTGAGCTGTGTTTAAAAATTCTTGTCAGTCCCCTGCCGGGTGACTTTGAACAAGTTGCTTAATCTCTTTTTGAGCTCCAGGTTTTCCTGTTTGCATGTGGGGATCAGCCTGACCCCTGTCTTGCATAAAGATTGCAGGACATAATGTGTGTCACGGCCCAGCACACTGCCTGGTACCTCTCTGGAGATTGTCAAATGGTAGCTGTTATTAGAAATCAATGACTCCGTGTGTGGCGGAGAGCCCATGACTCACACAGGCACTGTTGCCTGGCACATGCACGGGGATGGTCAGGGAGGCCCGCAGGACTGAGGCAGGGGTGAAGGGGGCCCTTGGACAGAAAGATGGGGGGACAGCCTTCTGAAGAGCAGACTGGCAAGGCAAGAGCAGAGGGTAGCAGCTTATAGAGAGGATTCAGGGCCCCAAATTGAGGCCAGTGTGGCTTGAGGAGGGGAATCATTTAGGGAGTAGTGGGCAGTAAAGAAATGGGGAGTCCCCATGCAGTCACAGCTGGGTTTTAGGAAGGTTAACTGCTGAGAGGCACTGGGGCCCAAACCAGTTAAACAGGCTGTCATGTGTTGGGTGGCACTGGGGCTCAGCCTGAGGAGGTGGTACCGGGTGCCAGAGACCACAGGCTGTGATGCTCTCAGCTCGAGTCAGCAGGTCCTGGTGGGGCTGGGCGCGGCACCCGTGGAGATGACCTTGCCATTCTGGGAGGCTTGATAGCCAGGATAGCAAACAGCGAAGTTCGGTAGAGGGGAACGTCTGTGGTGATGGGGAAGGGCGGACTGCTCCAAGAGGCCCCGGGGAGGCTGCGGTTGGATGCAGGTGGAATGCTATCATGCCAAAAACTGGAGTGGCAGGTGCTTTGAGACCGAGTCCACGGAGCTCTCCCTTCCTCCCAGGCTCTGTAAGTGGAAGCGGGGCGCTGCCTTCTGGCGCCCGAGCGTCGAGGCATCTTCCCATGTGCCTGGTAATGGGGCATTGATCTGATACAGTGCTCATTTGATGCCATAATTGCATGACTCATCCTTTCCAGGAGTGTTCCAGACCCGGAGCAGAGAGGCAAGGGGGGGCTCTGGAGTCAGATCCTCTCGGGTCAAACTGGAGCCCTGGGCCAAGGGGCTCTTCTCTTCTGAGTGCTTTCGTTTTCTCATCTGTAAAATGGGAATAACACTAACCTCTCTCAGGGGTACTGGGAGGAGGAACCTGAACTGATCGTCCGGACAGGTTACTGCCCCAAGCACTTTGCAGATATTAACTCACTGAAGCTGCTTAATAGCCGAGTGAGTTATGGACTTTTATAAGCCTCATTCTGTATAGGGGAAAATGAGGCACAGAGCAGTCGAGTGACTGGCTGTAGTCACAGTGTATCTGGGGCAAAGCTGGAGTAGGATTGGGAACCTCTGTGCTCTGTAAAGTACCCAGCCTAGCACCTGACTGAAATGAAGAGCCCCAAGATTGTTTCTTTCCCCAAAACCCTAGAGCTAAGGAGCCCTGTGTTGGGAGAGTCACAGGTGGACACCGCTCCCTGAAGCACAGGGGCCTGCCTCTGTCTTTCTTTACCTCTATGCTGTTTCAAACCCGAGCCAGTTCACCTGCAGAATGGCCTTGAGCTGAGCTCAGCCTTGGTTCTCCCCAGCCACCCAGCTCCACCCCACCTCCCCTGCCTGGGCCCCAGCCTTGCAGCTGCCTGCCAGCACACCCCAGGAAGCCCCCCCCCCCAGTCAGGTCCAGCAGGCCTTGAGAGCAGCAGGCTTTGCCCCACCTCTAACTGTCAGCTATAAGACGGCTTTGCATTGAGCCTCAGGGAGGAGTCGAACCTGCGGCAGGCATACAACTCCAGAAGGCCAGACAGTAGAAGCAGTCTGGCTCCTAGAGACCAATCGAGTGGCCTGCAGAGAACACCCAGCCTAGGGGCAGCTGCAGAAAAGGCTCAGGATTCAAACTGACCCGGGTTCACAGCTCTACCCCGTGGGGCCTTGGGCAAGTTACTCAGCCTCCTCGTGCCCCAGTTTCTTCATCTGTATAATGGGAGAATAATGACTCCCCAGATGGCTGGCTGCGAGGCTGAGCCCAGCCAGGCTCGGTAAATACAGGCTCCCTTCTCTGGCCAGGCAGGTCCCAGCGTCTTACTTGGAAGGCACGTGAGGCTGGCTGTGTGCCAGGCCCTGTGTTGGATGCTGGTTAAGTTGAAAGGCCTGGTTATATATTCATGGAAGTCAGCGCCTGCAAGACGTTCTTCCCTGTGATTGTGGAAGAACGTGTCATGTCCTGCAGTTCATGGGGAAAGTCAATTCCCTAAGCTAAACAGACGGGTGAAACCCCTTCGTGATGGGGACACCCAGAATCAGCTGAAGTCCCTGCTTTACCAACATGGGTGTCCCTGAACCACCATACTTTGCAGATCTGGGGTAAGGCTCTATCTCTACAAGAATTTGGAAATTTCAGGGGTGCTCGGGTGGCTCAGTAGGTTAAGCAATTGCTGTCAGCTCAGCTCATGATCCTGGAATCCCAGGATCGAATCTCACATTGGGCTCCCTGCTCAGTAGGGAGTCTGCTTCTCTCTCCCCGCCTCTCACGCTCTTTTTCTCACTCATTCTCTCTCTTTCCCCCTCTCAAATAAATAAATAAAATCTTTTTTTAAAAGAGATTAAACTTTTTTTAAGAGAGAAAGAAAGAGTTAAATCTCTTTAAAAAGAAAGAATTTGAAGATTTCATACAGAGGAAAAGTAAGTCCCCTGCAATCCCATCACCGACTCTGAATCCCGCGCAGCCTTCCCAGATCCTATGAGAACATGCTGTGAGTGAGGCAAAGAAGTACCTTTTATTCACAGTTTAGCTAAAGAATTTTTCCTGGGTTTTTTCTTTTTTCTTTTTCTGATTCCTTATCACCTTTTTAATGGCATGATATTACACCCCATGGACAGACCATGGTTAATACAACATGTTTTTACTTTTCATCTCTTGACAGTGTGACAACATCTTACCAGTCTATATCCTGTTTATTTGCTCAACCCCCATTTATTAGGCCTCAGCAATGTGCCAGGAAGAGCTGCAGATCCCCAGATTCAGTGAGGAACTAGACAAAGCCTCTTTTGGAGGGTAGGATAGAGCTTACATTTGGTAGCAGGAAGTAGATCCATTTAAGAAAAATAGGAAAAGAGTCAGACCCAGATTCTGGAACATGTCTTCAAAGAAGTGATCAGAACAAGGAGGTATTTTGAATTTTCTGGGAGAAAATGTTCCTAGATTCTTAATTCCTAGAAGTTCAAGAACTAGGTTGGAAATGTGTCATAAAAACAAAGCACCTTACACTGTTGCCCATCTCACTGTATCTCCTCCAGCACAGCATATTATACCTAAGAAATGATTTTCTGCTGATCTGATGGCAGAAACTTATCTCCATGTTCTATCTTGCATGTCATGGGTTGTCACTGAGGCCAAATTCTTATTTTGTAGTATTTTAGCCACCTGTACTTCCTCTTCTGTGAATTGTTTGTTCCAGTCCTTTGCCCTGCCCCTGTCTAACGTGTGTCAAAGGACAAGGACCACAAGGAGTGAACTTCCAAGTGTGTCAAGAGCCACACTTCCTGTCTGTGTAAGCAAGAAAGGCTTTGTTGACAAAATAGGTTATAAGGAAGTCTCTGTCAGAGGTTAGAAGGAATGTGGTTCTGACAAAGGATCACTAATCCAGGCCACATTGCATAGTCCAATTGGCAACCTGGTCCCAGGCACTTCTAGGTATCACCATTAATCTCCTAACCCTGAAAAGTACAAAGAATTATCCACATTTTATAGATGGGGAGATACTTATGTCTTTATGCTCAGAGACATAAAAGGACATTCCTAAACACACACCCACTGATAAGTGGCACCACTGGGATTCAAACCAGCTCTGGTGTGGCATGCTGCTCCCAGAAGACTTGATGGTGGATGCAGCAGATAGAACGTATATGAGCATTTACATGTATGTTACATCCGCTGGATGAGGTTCGGTGCAGATCTGTAGTCTAGAAATATAAGGCAGATGGGGGCCCATCGGAGGACTTGAGGACTTGCTTGCTGTTCCATGAATTGATGAAAACGGACGGGTTCGCATCCCCTTGCCGACTAAAGGAGAGTTCGGACAGAGGTTGAGAGAAGGGAGGGAGAGAAACCAAAACAAGTTCATGTGATCTGAGGCTAGAATGGAAAAACACGTAGGGACGTGGTCTGATGTAGTGACAGCAGAAGCGAGCAGGTGAGGAAGACCCAGAGGTGGAAATATGGCACTCGGCACTCAAGAGCCCACACTGAGAAGGTGTCGAAGCACCCCCCCCTTCATCTCTCCCGAATCCCTGCAGCCACTGGTTCTTCGAGTCATAGCTCCTGAGAGTGACACCTTTTAGTGGCGCCTTCTTTAAGCTCTGTTTTCTGTCCACAGGCCATGGCTCCTTGGCCTGAACTGGAAAATGCCCAGCCCAGCCCCAATAAATACACGGAAGAGGCCACTAGTCAGCAGCCCACCGCACCTGGGAAGGGCAAGGAGACCAACAAAAGTAAGTGCTGCCCATCGTGCCCCAGCCTGGCCTCCTTTGCGGACCCTGGGGGACTCTGGTCTGACCTGTATTCTCATGGCCTCCATTGCTTGTTTGGATAGATGACACCGGGACCCCTATGACCAAGATCGAACTTCTGCCATCCAATTCCACCGTGGCGCTGATAGAGGAGCCCACTGATGTGGCAGACCCCTGGGACCTGCCCGAGCTTCAGGACACCGGGATCAAGTGGTCAGGTAAAAGTGGGCAGGAAGGACCCCCCATTAGTGAGGACTTAGATTCATAGTCTGCACAGTATTGTCTTCTTTGTGTTGTCTGCTTTCTTGCCCTTGCTCTGATGCCCTTCAATCAAAGGTCCTGGCTAGGGATACCTCCCAGCAGTCTTGGGGGCTTTGAGGCCAACACTGGTGGAGAATTGGGGGACCTTTTGTTCTCCTTCTCCTAGCGACTGTACCGTCGTTGGGTGCTCACCAGGCTAGGCGCGGTGCTGCTCCTTACAATGCACTAAGGGCCGACTGGGCCCCGGGAACTTTGCCTGGGATGCAGCAGTGAACAGATGAGGTCCCTGTGTGTGGGTATCGAGGAAGGCTTCCAGGAGATCGACTATACAGCCAGCATGGCAGGCGTGCAAACAAATGTTGCATTTCTTTCCCGGGTGGGGGTGCGGGGTCTGTCTGCAGACCAGACAGCTGGGAGGGAGGAGGTGAGAACCACTGTAAGAGGGAGCAGAGAAAATAGCATCCAAAGGACATAGTATTCCAGGATGTGTGAGCGCCCAAGCCCTCCCCAGATGGAGGCTGTGATTGCTACCTTGTGGCCACGTTCTAGAAAGTATTCTGTGCTGTTCTGAAGGTGCTTAGGAGAGCCATTATCTCTCACTCCACACTTAGCAGATGCCAAGTGCCCTTAGCTGCCTCACTGAGCAACACTGGTTCAGCTGAGCACGGAGCCTGGTTTGCCTGCCAGTGCCCCAGCCCCCAGCCAACCCCTTCTCTCCAAGGCTAATTCTTTAGAGACACTTCACCACAGGCTTCAACTAAACAGACTACAGTGGTGATTGCTTTGAAAACTGCAGTCATGGCTGCATCCCATCTCTAGGCCTTGCTCATAGCCCCCTGGAGGGGGGGCTCAGGGAGGGGAGGGGGGCTCCGGGGGAGGGAGGCTCTGAGCGCACTGCCAAACCTCTGAGTTTCAGGCACTAACAGACTTTTTCCCTTTCCCCTGCCCCAGAGAGAGACACCAAAGGGAAGATTCTCTGTGTCTTCCAAGGAATTGGGAAATTTATTTTGCTTCTGGGATTTCTCTACTTCTTCGTGTGCTCCTTGGATGTCCTCAGCAGTGCCTTCCAGCTAGTTGGAGGTATGGATGAAAGGGGCAAAGATCTGGGATAAGGGGTGGGGGTTTCATGGCATTTGGTTCATATGGTCACAACGCAGCAAGCCCTCTCCAGTTGCAGCCTCTCAGCCTGTCTTAGCATGGGAAGTCCCCTGACTTCTTGTGAGGTCATGACCTTATTTTCTAGAAAACTGAGGTCTCTAATGGGACTGTGAGGGTCAGCTGATGGAGCTGAGGCCAGCAGCCAGGGCTGGAGCCAATTTCAAGCTGCCTGTATTCATCCACTGACCCTGGACAGGGAGCTGTCTGACAGGACTTATCTCAGGGGTCCCTGCTGCCTTGTGCCTCCCACCTAAAGAGATGTTAGCTAGGAGTGCTCTCAAGCTAAAACAACTGTGGAAAATCAGGGCTGAGCCTTAGCTGGAGAAGGACAAGGGTCCCAGAGCTGGCCAGTCTGCATCCTTGGCAACTATCCAAAACATCTTCCAGGACTGAGTGTGGCTGTGCATGTGAGGGGGACCCAGCAGTGAGATCAGCATGGGCTTGGTCACCTGTGTTCCCCCGATGGGCGAAGACACTGATAGCCAGCACTTGGAATGCCTCCTGGGGTCCTGCACAGTCCTTCCCAAAGCTCTTCCCATTTTCAAGGAGCATCTGAGGCTGCAGCACTTCATTTTCACAGCCTGGATCTGGCATGGGGCCGTCCAGACTCCTATCCCAGTGATGCAGAAGACCATGGATTTGTATACCCCATGGTGCCTTTCCTGAGAACTCATCTTTGTGGCCTGGGAGAATTGGAGAAGGGGGCACTTGTGGGGTTGGATGAGGGGCAGACCAACCTCCTGGATGCTGCTCCCAGTCCCCCTGGTCCAAGGCAGCATCAGCGAGGCATTTCACTCTCTGAGTACCTAACAAGTGGCCTCCATCCTCTGGGCCTGAGTCTTCAATAAATGGGTTGGGGAATGGATTGGTGGTCTTGGGCATCTCAGGCTAGCCTGGGCTGCAGAATGGGGGGTGGGTAAGGTAGACAGAGAAGAATGAGAATATCCATTCCTGGGGGATGAGTCTTCTGAAGGGGGGATACATGCATCAGGAGACTCACTGGCATCCACTGGGCCAAGCAGGCTGGAGGCCAGGTTGGTGACCAGAGAAGGATGGAGGGGGGCTTGCTGCAGGAAGGAATGGCAGAAGTATGGGAGGCTATGGGGTGAAGGGACAAGAGAAACAAGGGTGGTGGGGTTATGGGGGAGCTCGGTCACAGAAGGAGACACATGGCACCAGGGCAGCACTGGGAAGAAGCCCGTGGCTGTAAGCTTCCGTAGGCACGAGCTGGGCTGGAGGCTGGCCTCTGCCATCCCCCCTAACCAGCTGGCTGGGTCTAGAGACTACAGTGGATCCGGGGCGCACCTGACATCTGGCTGTGCGCTTGTTTTCCTCAGGAAAGGTAGCAGGGCAGTTCTTCAGCAACAACTCCATTATGTCCAACCCCGTGGCGGGGCTGGTGATCGGAGTGCTGGTGACCGTCCTGGTGCAGAGCTCCAGCACCTCGTCGTCCATCGTCGTCAGCATGGTGGCCTCCTCACGTGAGTCCAGGCACCTGTGGGCCCAGACACACTGCGCGCATTTCCCTGTCCTGCTGGGGAGCCTGGAATTTGCTCTGAATATGTCCAGTCTGGTCACGGAGGTCTTCCTGTCTTGCACAACTGTGACGTGTGCTGCCTTATCCCAGGCAGCCTCCTGTTTCCTTCCCTGTGGCTGGGCCTGAAAATAGTCCCCAAGGCCGGAACACTCAGCTCTGAATCCTCTGGAACTTTGTTGTGTGGTCCAGCTGTCCCTAGCCACACATGGCTATTAATTTTATTTAACCTTAAATTACTTTAATTTAAAATATAAAAAATGCATTGCCGGGTTGCACTATGTTTTAGGGGCCCGATAGTCACATGTGGCCACTGGCTGCTGTATTGGGCCATGGAGTTGAGGGACATTTCCGTCACTGCTCAATGCTAAGAATGAAGACATGAAATCCCATCACACGTTGGCTTGGGGACAACTGAGCTTGGGAAGCCAGTATGCCAAACTTGAACCTGATGATAGTTTGCTCTGACTAAGTTGGGACAGAGTCTCTGGGGGCAGGCTGGGGGTGGGGGGCACAATTTGAACAGGTTATTTTTCAGCCCAAACCAGCATTTTTAGCACAATTAACTAGAACCTTTCTAGGCTTAATTAGAAAAGGTTATTCTTCAAAATTACTTTTGGGACACCTAGGTGACTCAGTTAAGCAATGAACTCTTGGTTTCGGCTCAGGTCATGATCTTAGGGTGTCAGGCTCTGTGCTCAGTGTGGAGTCTGCTTATCCCTCTCCCTCTGCTCCTCCCCGACTCATGCTATCTCTAAAATATATAAAATCGTTAGAAAAATCCAACTTTACTTTCATATGTTAAAACATTGTGGCAGTGTACTAGTTGTATTAGAAAAAGAAATTTGCCATGATAAATACACAAGTCGTGTTCTCCCATAAGCGGGCCTTGCATCTATAATAGAGGATAGAGAAATTTAGAAATGCACTTGTAAACTGGGGTCCACAGAAGGGCTTCTTTGTGGAGTCTGCAGCATCCCTGAAATTCTGTGCTGGAAATTGTTTTGGGTACATGTGCCTATTTCTGTGAGCCATCCTACCTTGCATCAGATTCATAGCCTGGTGCCAACCCCACAGAGATTAGACGAGGCTGCGTTGGCAATTACCAGCTTGACTGAGGTCAGCCTTCTTTGGACCACCTCGGGAACGTGGCCAGGCTGCCTTCCTAAGCCTGCTGACTCCCTAACTTTCTCTCCCCTGCCCTCCAGTGCTGACCGTGCGCGCGGCCATCCCCATTATCATGGGGGCCAACATTGGGACCTCAGTCACCAACACCATCGTGGCGCTCATGCAGGCGGGTGACCGGAACGACTTCAGAAGGTGAGAGGCTCGGAATCAGCCTTTGCTGGGCCAGGTTGTCGTAACTACCTTTAATCAGCCAATGGGGACATGTTGGTCATTCTTTCTTTGAGCTCTTAGAAGTAGCCATAGTGGAGTATAGGTGGGGGGTTGAGATCACGTACTTAACCAATTGATGAAACTCAGCTCCCTGGTCCTCATCGCCAGGATCATTAGCTGTCACCACTGTTGTCCAAAGGACTAAACCTAGTCCTACAGGTAAATGCTTAGTAAGGTATTTGGCACTCAATCTAGAGCTCCCTAAAGGCAAGCCCTAGCTGGAAACTTCCTTGCCGTGTGGTGTGGTTAAAATAAGGCCATTTAGGATAGGGTTTACTATCCCTCTGAGTCAGAAATAATTATAACCTCCTAAAGCTTCCTCTTTTGGCTGAGCTCCACCCCTGCCACCTTCCCTTTGTTCTTCACCTATATTCCAATAAAAGGCAAAACATAGTTTTTGTGGATGTGGAAGATCGGAAAATGGGGTAGGTTGAAACAGGCAGAGGGAACTCCTTCCTTCCGAAAGGTTATGGGAAAATGAAGTACATTTTCAGCCTGTCTTCTGATGGATGGGCTTTTTCCAGAAGTTCCTAAAACAGAGAAGCAGTTTGTCTCTGTGATGCAGTCATCACGCAGGTCGGGCAGGCAGCGGTAAGCGGGCTGGCTGGATGGCCAGCCTCTTGGTGGACTGGCCGGTGGCAGAGGTCCCCGGAGCTGCTCATTTCTGCTCAGACATAGCTAACCTTCTTCGGTCCCTGATGAAATGTCCTGAGGGTTGCAGTAACGATGCGGGTTGTTAATTTGATCTTTTGGAGAAGCGGAATAGACTTTTCTTTGCCCCATTTCATTAATACAGAATCACAGAGGGGGTAAATAACTTCCCTAAGGGGCATGGCTGGGACTCAGTCTAGGTTTTCTTCCAGATTCTGGGCTCTTCACTGTTACATATGAAATATATACACTTGTCAAATATAAACATGATCTATGAAAGTGCCTGCACATAGGAATAGAATTGAAGTAGCCCACCCCTCATTGGGATTATTTAACTAGATTGCTTCAGAGATGTGTGTCATTCTTCCCTGGTTTGGAACACCTCCGTGGGTTTCCAGAAAAGTAATGACAATGTCTGGCACCTATAAGGCTCTTAAAACATTTTGCAAAACTACTAAGAAATATTTACATTATATCACTTTATGAAGATGTCTTAAATCACCTTATCTAGGAAGAATAAGTTGCTTTTTAAAATATTAGCTGAGGGCGCCTGGGTGGCTCAGTTAGTTAAGCAACTGCCTTCGGCTCAGGTCATGATCCCGGAGACCCGGGATCGAGTCCCACATCGGGCTCCCTGCTCGGCGGGAAGCCTGCTTCTCCCTCTCTCACTCCCCCTGCTTGTGTTCCCTCTCTGGCTGTGTTTCTCTCTGTCAAATAAATAAAATCTTTAAAAGAATATATATTAGCTGAGGGCGCCTGGGTGGCTCAGAGGGTTGGGCCTCTGCCTTCGGCTCAGGTCATGATCCCAGGGTCCTGGGATCAAGTCCCGCATCAGGGTCTCTGCTCAGCGTGGAGCTTGCTTCCTCCTCTCTCTCTGCCTGCCTCTCTATTTGTGATCTCTCCCTGTCAAATAAATAAAGATTTTATTTATTTGAGAGAGAGAGAGCACAAGTAGGGGGTGGGAGTGGGAAAAGGACAGAGGGAGAGGGAGACACAGGCTCCCTGCTCAGATCCATGGCCTCTATCCGATCCCAGGGGCCCCATCCATGGGGCTTGATCTGATGCCAGTACTCTGGGATCATGACCTGAGATGAAAGCAGATGTTTAACTGACTGAGCCATCGAGGTGCCCCAATGGACAGGTGTTCTTTAAAGAAAAAAATTTTATTGAGGAAAAAAATCTCATTTCTTAGTCTGGAGATAGGATGAAATTCAGGGACCACGCAGACTTTCTCAGATATAAATTGTGGCGTGAATTGGCCTGTTTTCTGTGCAGGCTGTTCAAACATTTCATCAGAGTCTCAAGATCTTAGCAAAGTTAAGAATTCAGTTGAGGGCTTTGCCTACTGTCATACCATTGGCCCCCATCTTTTCAAAGGAAGATCGTTTTCAATGGGCGTGATTCAGAAGTGGTATGGATGTAGTCCTGAGCTCATTATTGTAGCCTTAACCTGTCTACTTCCCTTTCTCCCAGCAGAGAGAACTGGGTGCTGTCTGGCTTGGTGGGAAAGGCTCTGCTGGGCAGTGAAAGCCCAAGGGTCCTGGACCCAGCACCCAGCAGTGCTGGCCCTCAGTTTCCTCATCTGCCGAGTGGAGATATTGATTTCACCCACTTAGGGACTGCTGTGAGAATGTGAATGTGGGCATAGATCTAGGTGACCCCCTGACAGATAGTGCCCTAGACTGGTACCCACTTGCTTGTTGACTAACCCAACTGTTGGCTTGGGGTGGGATTCTTACAGGGCTTTTGCAGGAGCTACGGTCCATGACTTCTTCAACTGGCTGTCTGTGTTGGTGCTCTTGCCCCTGGAGGCGGCCACCCATTACCTGGAGGTCCTGACCGACTTAGTGGTGGAGACCTTTCAATTCAAGAACGGAGAAGATGCCCCGGCACTTCTGAAAGTTATCACAGACCCCTTCACGAAGCTCATAATCCAGGTAACCCGGCTTCCATGAGAGAGGGAAAAGAAGGAACTAACTTCCCCCCTTCCGCCTGACCCCCCTACCTAGCCTCCCAGCTGGGCAGAGATGGTGGAGAAGGATAAGGGTCCATAAATGCTGCTCTTTGGTTGCCTCTGAAAGGCCATGGGAGACAAGACTCCAGGGACACCAAGATAGTGTAACTGGCCTTCTTGGTTTCCTTGACTTCAATGTGTGTCATCTTTACTGGGGTGAGAGTGGGTGGTGACAAGTGCTTCTCGAGACTCGAAGACTCCACTGGACACTGGAGGCCATTTTATTCCCCCTACTGACCTCGGCACCCATGGGCTCATGGGAGAAAGTGTTATCTTGCTCCTAGCCCAGGAGGAAGTTTGCTGTCCTTCCCTTCTGTCTCACCCCTCTGCTCCCTGGGATCACTGAAATATTATTGAAATAAATTTTAAAAGGTTTTCTGCGGTTGTTGCCTTGGAAAATGGGTCAGCTTAGACCTTGCCTTTTATCACCCTTCTGGGTTTTGCCGTCATCTGAAGACCATCTACTATGTGCTTCCCAGCTATCAGTGCACTGTTATACAATCCTGCATTTTTTTTCAAGCACCTGCTAATGTCCAGGTGTGGAGCTCTGTCCTGGGGGTGCGGATGCAGTGAGTCCTGACTCACTCCTGCAGGGGCTCTCAGTCAGGCTTATGTTATTGAAGCCCCTTTAGTAGAACCTCCTCTTCACTGTTTCTCAGTGCTGAGGATGTGCTCTCTCCTGTCTCTTGTCTTCTTCAGCTGGATAAGAAAGTTATCAATGAAATCGCAATGAATGATGAAGCTGCCCAAAATAAGAGTCTGATCAAGATCTGGTGCAAGACTTTTACCAACGTGGTGAGTTTCTAAGAATGTTGCTGGGTGGGTGAACTCTTGCACCTGTGCTTTAAGTAAAACTTTTAGTTCAATGTGGGCAAATGAGAGGTAAGGGGAAGTAAAAATTGGCCTGTGAGAATCCTTAAGTAAACAAGTCTGAATGCTGGATGGACTGACAGTGCAGTAGGACAGACCCAGCCCGTTTGCCCCGCCCCACGGATACATCATTCCTGGCTTGTAACTTTCATGGCTTACCTTTGGCCACCTGTGTTCCCATTGATGGAGGGACCCGTGGAAACTGCATCACACGTACAAACACACACAGTGATGTGTGTCTCCCTCCTACTTGTCACATTGCCTGCCAGTCCCCACCAAAAGTGAGTAGTGTGGACTCTACATACCATTTCTCAATATTTGTCATCCAGACTCAAATGAACGTCACCGTCCCTTCGCCTGAGAACTGCACCTCACCTTCCCTTTGTTGGTCAGATGGTTCATACACCTGGACTATCAAGAATGTGACCTCCAAGGAGAACATTGCCAAGTGTGAGTGGGACTCAGCAGAGTGTCAGGCACGGGTTGGCTGTCCGGGGGTGCTGATGGTGTTCCTTGTCTGTAAAACGCAGTAAGTGAAGGAAAGCGCACACTAAGGATTCACGGAACACCAGCCTTATACCAAGTCACGAACTATGTGTTTTTACAGCAGAGGAAACTAAGGGAACCTAGGACTTGAGAGGCCCATTTCCTCTGGTGGTTCCATAAAGCACCAGAACTCAGCAGAAGATTCCAGAGTCCTCCCTCCGGATGCTTTGGTATCCCTTGGGCTCTAAGGAGATGCCAGCCTAGTTGCAGGAAATGTGGGGCCCATATGGGACAGGACAGATATATTCACCCTGAAGTCATGAGTCCCTGCTGTCCAGTAGACCCTGTTCAAGACCCTGGGGCCAAAGTCCTAATCAAGGCAGTGATCCTACGTGATACTCTGATTCTTTAAGAAGCTAGACTGTTGCCCTAAGAATGTTGGCCCAGACATCTTTAACTCTTCTCATCATTCCTTATATACCCATGTGTGTATCTCTGCTTCTCTTCCTCCTCTCCCCACCACCCACATTCATTCTGAGCAGTAAATATTGCAAGTGTGGTTTATCTCATGAGTTTATCACCTCCTGGGTGCTAGCCATTCTTCAATAAAACCGTATAATCGTGGGGCCACGATTAAAAAATAAGGAGGCTTAGAGTTAGCAAATAGTTCCAACTCTGACTTGCCCACCCTATCCCACTTTGCCCCTCACACTGTTGTAAGTACCCTCAGTTTCATGAGTAAGACATAGCATAGGATTCAGAGATGGAAGAATGGCCCTGCCTAGCCCTGAGACTACAGGATTTCACCTCATGCTGTAGCCTTACAAGGTCCCCCTGGCCAGAACAGAGCCTCAGGGTCACACTTAGCTGCAGAGGGAAGCGGAGAAGTGTGGTCTTTATTCTGGGTTGCCATAAGTCAAGCTAACAACCAAGATGCTATTACTGTCATAGAGAAAGATATTGGGGAGTACCAACCCCAAAGATGTTGGGGAGCGGGGAGCATTGCTCTCCTAACAAGGGCTTTCCATGGTCTTTTCAGGCCAGCACATCTTTGTGAATTCCAATCTCCCGGACCTTGTCATTGGCATCATCCTGCTGTTAGTCTCCCTGCTGGTCCTCTGTGGCTGCTTGATCATGATCGTCAAGCTCCTGGGCTCCGTGCTCCGGGGACAGGTGGCTTCTGTCATCAAGAAGACGCTCAACACAGGTAGGCACCCTTACCCCCTCTCCCACCGATTTGGAGTTTTATAGGGCATGGCATCACTGTGGCCACTCCCAGGAGGGGGTCTCGTCTCCCTTGAATTTTTATCTAACAGAGGCCTCTGCATGGATTTTTCTCTTGGATCTGATAAGTTGAAGAAGTTATGATGCCATTCACCTTTGAAATATTCCCTGGTGTCTTGGGTGGAGTCTGAGGAAGTAGGTACAAGCTTCTGTCATGTTCAAAAGGTCCTGAGGAAGAGCTGGCCCAAATCCAGAGATCTGTGAGACAGACCTTCCTTCTGGCAGGTTTTCCTATACCCAGGGCTTTAGGGTCTGTCACGATCCCTTAGGAAAAGGGTAATGGGTGCCCACCCTGCTGCCCACTTCTTGTCAACTCTTGGGAAGAAGACATGATTGCAGATAAAATGTCAGCATCTTGAGGCAGCCAGTGTGGCCTCACCAGCCAGGAGAAACTGCTGATGAGTATGGCATCCTGGCCAATGAGAATGTGTCAGGCAAAGGGCATCACTTCCCTGCGAAACCTCAATGAAATGCGGCCAAGAAAATCTGCCTCCCAGGGTAGTCCCAAGGTTGCCATGTGGCTGAGCTGGGTGACTCTGGGCACCTGTTGGGTGGGCAGGGCCTGAGCCTGTACAGGAGGTGCCAAGAGCTCCATGTGTGGGACCCTGCCTCCATACTCCTTCACAAAGTTAGAGGATCTAGAGCATTGGGAGAGCAGGCGGGGGAGAAAGATAGAGGTCCCAGTGCTCCAAGTGCTTTGTGGAAGGAAGGTAGTCCTCTTGGTGCTGTCTTAGTTCTGCTGCTATAACAGATTATTCGAGGCTGGGTAGCTTGAACAACATAAATGTATTTCTCATGGTCCTGGGGGCTGAAAAGTCTGACCTCAGGGTGCTTCTGTTGAGGTCCCACTTCCTAATTTACAGATGGCCACCTCCTCACTGTATCCTCCCATCGCATGAGTAGACAGAAAGCAAGATCTCTGTTCCATAAGGGCACTAATCCATTCATAAGGACTCCACCCTCATGAACAAATTACCTCCCAAAGGCTCTATTTCCTGATACAATCACATTTTTGGGGAAACATTCAACCCATGGCACATAAGTTCAGCATTTCTACTTCTGAACTTCCGTGGATGTGTGTATTTTTCTTAACACACACGCACATTCTTGGCTCTACCATCTGAATATGCAAGGTGAAAGGATTCTAAAAATTCAATTTGTTAATTTCCGACCTGGGTGTGGGTTGGGGAGGCTGCCATACAACCTGATCTTCGGCCTTCAGCCCAGCCCGTGCCCCCCGCTGGGTCCTCTGCAGGTGCTAGCTGGGCCTCCAACCCAGGCCTTCCTGAGAAAGCCTGTGACAGCTCTCTTTACCTTCTGTCTCCTAGATTTTCCGTTTCCCTTTGCCTGGGTGACTGGTTACCTGGCCATCCTTGTGGGGGCAGGCATGACCTTCGTCGTACAGAGCAGCTCTGTGTTCACATCTGCTATGACCCCACTGATCGGTGAGTTTCTCCCTGGCTCCCCCCTCTTGTTGCCATTACCGTTTCTCATCATCTCCTGGGACTGATATTCTGGTTTCTGCATCTTCCTGCCAGGTGTTGGCGTGATCAGCATTGAGAGGGCATATCCGCTCACGCTGGGCTCCAACATCGGCACCACCACCACCGCCATTCTGGCAGCCTTGGCCAGCCCCGGCAATACCCTGAGGAGCTCACTGCAGGTTAGGGAAGGCTGCACGGGCCGCGGGCTCTGGGCGGGGGTACAGCCCTGTTTGTGGGCTTGCAAGCAGATGATTTCGAACAAGAGCCAAGTTTTTCTGTGCGTTCAAAACCATGAGACTGCCCCCATCCCTGGTGGCGGTTTAAACAGCCCACCACTTGGTAGAGGTGGGAAGAATATTCAAGAGGCATAAACACCACTATCCATCTCCTGGCTCCCGTCTTGGGCAATTCCGCCTGGACACTGGGAGGTCACTCGTGCTCTAGGTTTAGAATTTAGAAGAATCAGGGGGACCTGCCCGGATCAGCTCAGTTACTTGGACCAGAAGACCTTTGGTATTTGCATTCTTGTCTTGCATGCATTTCCACACTAAGTGACCTTAGACAGGTGACCTGACCTTGAACATCAGTAGCCTGGGAGCCATATTATTCTAAAGATAGGATGAGACTCTGTCTGGACAGAAATCTGAGTGTAGACTATAAATTTGAGCCACCCATGTAATTGGAAATTTTCAGTAGCCACATTTTAAAAAACAAGCAGGGAGATCAGTGTTAATAATGTACGTGATTTAACTCATTATCATTTCTTTTTTTTAAAAGATTTTATTTGTCAGAGAGTTCACAAGTAGGTAGAGAGGCAGGCAGAGAGAGAGGAGGAAGCTGAGCAGAGAGCCCAATGTGGGCCTCAATCCCAGGACCCTGAGATCATGACCTGAGCTGAAGGCAGAGCCTTAACCCACTGAGCCACCCAGGCGCCCACTGCTGAGATGTTTTACCTTCTTTTTTGGACTAAGTCTTGGAAACCCAGTTTATGCTCTAGACTTGCAGCCCACCTCAGTGTGGGCTAGTCACATGGTCATGTGCTCGGCTGCCACACGTGGCCAGGAGCTAATGTGCTGGACAGGCTGATCCCGGGCCCCTCGCATGATGCTAGCACTTAGTGGACACACAGGGAAGGGGCAAAACGTGTGGCCTCTGGAGCCAGGCTACTTGAGTTTGAGTCCCAGCTCTACCATCTCCTGCCTGCATGACTTTGGGCAGAGAGCCTTACCTCCTCCTCAGCAGGCCCATTCTCACCTGTGCTCTGAAGACCGGGAAGACCCCTAACTCTGCTCAGGACGCCTTGTAGAGTACCTTTCATCGTCTCGACTCCCCCAGGTACCAGACCCACTCACCTGTCCCACCTCTTGCCTTGCAGATCGCCCTGTGCCACTTCTTCTTCAACATCTCAGGCATCCTGCTCTGGTACCCGATCCCGTTCACCCGCCTGCCCATCCGCCTGGCCAAGGGCCTGGGCACGATCTCTGCCAAGTACCGCTGGTTTGCCGTTGTCTACCTGATCATCTTCTTCTTCCTGATCCCGCTGTCGGTGTTCGGCCTCTCGCTGGCCGGCTGGCCGGTGCTGGTGGGTGTGGGCGTGCCGATCATCTTGGTGATTCTCCTGGTGGTGGTCCTCAGTCTCCTGCAGTCGCGCTGCCCGCGCATCCTGCCTACAAGGCTCCAGAGCTGGAACTTCCTGCCGCTGTGGATGCACTCGCTGAAGCCCTGGGACGACCTGATCTCGCTGCTCGCCGGCTGCTGCCAGAACCGCTGTTGCTTCTGCTGCCGGGTCTGCTGCCGTGCATGCTGCCTGCTCTGCGGCTGTCCTCCATGTTGCCGCTGCAGCGGCTGCTGCCGGAACCTCGAGGACGAGCCAGAGCTGCCCGTCAAGGCCCCCGAGGCTTTTGATAACGTGGCCATGAGCCAGGAGGTCCTGGATGGGCTCCCTCAGGCTCAGCAGGAGGCCGCGGGCACAAAGAGCACCTCTAGCAGCACAGCCTTGTAGGGGAGGGAGGGGGGCCCCAGCCCACCGGGCTCCGCAGGCCTTCCTCTGCCTGCGGGGGAGCCGTTCTCTCTGGACAAAGCATGCTCACAGCAGCCCCCTACTTTCATGGCCCTTGGCGCGGTTGCACGGTAGCTCCGTCTCCTCGTGGGCTCCTTCCTCCCACGGGAAGGTGCAGCACAGTCCTGAAAGACGGGGACAGAGGACGGCTAGGGGTGATCACACTGCCCAGCTGGCTGGCTCTGCAGGACCTGTTTTCAGGCTCCAGCCGTCCTCTTCCCAAAATAAGCCCCTAGGGAGGGATTCATGGAAAATTCTCAAAAACGCACCTGTTACCTGTGTATGTGATAGTGAGAACGCTCAACCATCACTTCTTTTTGCCCAAGATTTGCTTCAACCAAGAGCAGCTGCTCCCAGGAGTCCTTGCCCCAGACCAGACCCACTGGAGGGGGGTGGTAATGGTGTGATTGAAGGGAGACTTGGTGAGAAGCACAGGGGTGAGCCTTTCCCGCCTTGCCAGAGCTCCGCATGTCCCTTGTCGGGTGTCCTCATCTGGACAGGTGTGGCTCACTTAAGCATCCCTGCTGTGTCCTTGCCCAGATTTTTAGGGCAGGAAAGGTATCTGAGCTGCCAAGAGAGGTTCAAGGTGAACTTTGGCTTCCCTGTTGGTTCCATCTTTCTGAAAATAAAGGGGTCCAGGTCCTGAGTGGGGCAGGTGGGAGGATGAGAGCTAGGGGATGGGGACCACTGGGAGTGGAGATGGTACATCTGCTGGAAGAGCCTAGGCCTCCTCTTGACTTGGCTAATCTAAAAGCCAAACGACCTTAGTGACTAGAAACCAGGGCTGCCCTTTTGGTCACATAAAGTCGTCTTTGAGTCTTTTGGACTAAGATACCAGTCCCTCTGATCCCCTCCACTGCTGCCACCTTGAACCCCAGGAAAGACATGGGACAATTTTAGCTTCTGTCTCCCTGCTCTCTCCCTGTGCAAGATAGGTATCTGGGTTGGCTCTTGGGTGGGCCCCTTCCATTCATCCATCCAAGCCAGAAACCCTTTCCAAACATTCTCTCACGTTCCCATAGATAGGCAAGCTCCAGTTTCCTGCCCTCTCTCCATGTCTGCAGAGATCCAACCTTTTCTCAAAGAGCAGAGACTGGAGTACAGCCAGACGGCCCCCAGAATGGTGATCATCAAGTAGAAGCAGGGGTCTGTGTATGGCTGTGGGTCCAGGGCTGTGCTTCTTGCTCCCGATGCCATCTCTGTGCCTTCTAGAGCAGCCGGCTGTCTCCACCTCTGTCCCCACTTGGAACCCTGAACGCTCCCAGTCTGCCCCAGGAAGAGGGAGCGAGCCTCAAAGGAGTCTGGGGGAGGGGGTTCAGTGCAGCCACACTCCCAAGACCCCATTCTCCCCCATCCTGGCTTATGCATCACCTTAGCGGGTTGGGATGCCAAACTGAGCCGCCCTCTGACCCTTAACCCCTGTAGATACCAATTCCCAAACAGAGCCATTTGTACTCTTGTATTTATAGTCGCACACCTGTACAGCATTTTTAATAAGATATACAGTAAGTAGGGCGATTCATGTTTTGTAGTGCTCTCATTTGGAAATGAGGCTGGGTTCTACTCTGAAATATAAAGAAAGCACCTTTGTATATTTTGTAATACTGCCTGCAACTGCACCCGGGCCACACACCCTGTAAATATGTACAGTAAGCCTGAGCAGGGCTGTGGTCCTTTTTGCACACTGATTTTTTTTTTTTTTTTTGAATTGGATCCTTGTACCCATGTTGATTGTTTTTTGTTTTTTGTTTTTTAAACTGGTTGTGGGAAGGGAGAAATAAAAAGACAATCAAATCCGAAGGAGTGTGTTGCTTTCCATCCCAGAGAAATTGGGGCTTCCTAGGTCTGTTTCCTGAAAACATGGCGTCTTTTCAACATCACGACCCACCTCTCCATCACCAGGGTTATCTTTGTCATTTGTGGGGCCCCCTCGTCCAGGAAGCAGAGGGTAAGTGCCATTATAGGCATGAAATAAGCTATCTTCAGTGGTCTCTCTCTTGACTTAGGGCTTCTAAAATGTTGGGTGGTGCTACTCTTAAGATTTAAATTTAAATTATTAGCATATGTTATAGTTCATTTTTTTATTGCACAATACACCCATTTTCAATGTAAACATAAGAGCTTCCAACTCACACGTGGGATTGTTGAAATTACACAACTCATTGTGTAGCTCATATGTGTATCCTGTTATTGCCAGAACAGCAGGAATGCTGCATAAAACTCAGTTTTGATTTCTTGATGTGTACGTGTTCTACCCATACCCTACCTTACTGATGAGTAAGGACAATGAAAAGAAGAGGCACAAGGGACTGATCTTTCCTTCTATGTCATCATTCCAGCCTAGGTGAGGGGCTAACACAGAGAGGTAACACAAGTGTGAAGGGGTGAAATAGGGTTCCTCAGTCATTTCTCTTGCAGTGCTTGAGGAATGTTCTGGTTTCAATGGGAAGCGTGTCCTCCTGGGGCTGTCAGTACCCTGGGGTACTCGGTTGCAGACTTAACACACTTGTACTTGGCTTTGAGTCTTGCTGCACTTCGGCTCATTGTGGGTCTACTTAAATTCTGTGCTCGGGTGCATTGCCAATGCGCTGTGTGAGTGAGGTGGCAAGGGACTGTGGGCACACAGATTGCCCATTCTGCTCACACCCACATGGTCCATCGTCCGTTGGACTTCACCACCAACAAAACTAAGTTAAAAGACTCAGATTTTCAGGATGTTGATGGCAGAGCATTTGAACCAAGGATGCCATCCCTATCAGTGTGAGGTCCCCTGTGACTACATGCTCAGGAAGATGGTCATGCCCATGACGCCACGCCAGTCAGTATTAGGGAAGAGTCGACTTAAATGTGTGCAGAAGGACGATGCATTGGTAGCGCCTCTCTAGAACAGTGGAAGCAGGTGCAGAGGGCTAAATTGGCACCATAGGGTGGTAATAAGCTTGGGGTTGGGATTGCCTGGAGAGCTGGGTCCCATTGCTGGGTTTGTCATTTACTAGCATAATAGTTAACCTTCCTAGATGTCAACTTCCTCATCTGAACTATGGGACAGTAATGAGTGGTTTCTTAAGATTATGGAAACTCGGTAATAAATGTAACTATTCAGTCCAGGGTTGGTTTACTGAAAGTGCTTGGTATATGGTCATGCCTCAAACCATAGGACACCTGACTTTGCCTGGAAGCTGTACCAGATGTACTTTCGAAGCCTGTGTGTGTTTTTCTCCTTTACGTATTTCCACAGTGAAATGCCAAGTCAGAAAAGCTCTCAACCCAAGACCCAGTGGCTAGAACTGACCTCAGTTTCATTATCAGGATGAGGTGGATAAGCATCTTGTGACCCCATTTCTAAATGGCCTTGGGGCTAGTTGCAGGGCTGGGGTAAGAAGCAGCCACCGGACAGGATGCAAAGAGCACTTAGCACTTTGGAAACTGTCCTTGGAGGAGAGGTTCCCTCTCTACTCCCAACCTAGGATGCAGAGGTAGGCATTGTTTTAAAAAGGTTTTGACATAATTTTTGTCAAGGTTGAAAATCTAATAGTTTTATAGAGTTGACAAGTTGCCATCATCACTTGTCCCATCACTCCTCATACTCCTGTCTGGTTTTCCAGAAGCAACTGTTCCAACTCTTTGGCTGTTGTCTTCTGGTATTTTGTTCCATAATTAGTATAAAATTGTCATGAGTTTTCCTTATGCATCTAGTCACCTGATTTTTGGTAAATGAGGTTTATCTGACACATTCCCCCCACCGGGGAATTTCCCAAATCAGTAGTCAATATTTACATCATTATGATCAATATGATTTACATTATTGTTGATTATTGATTATTGATCGATTACATTATTATTGATATAGAACATTCTTTCTTTTTAAAACATTTTATTTACTTGACAGAGAGAAACACAGCTAGAGGGGGAACACAAGCAGGGGGAGTGAGAGAGAGAGGGAAAAGCAGGCTTCCCGCCGAGCTGGGAGCCCAATGCGGAGCTCAATCCCAGGACTCCAGGACCATGACCTGAGTGGAAGGCAGACGCTTAATGACTGAGCCACCCAGGCGCCCCAGAACATTATTTCTTTAATTTTTTTCATTAGTGTTGTCATATACCTGTATTTTTTTCTCTAATTGCTCCACAAAATGTCTGACAACCTTTGAGTTTCTTTTTTTTTTTCCACTTTTTTTCATTGTTTTTTAAACCCTTATCCTCTTGATCCTATATAGACTCATGCTCTGTCTCCTTTTGAGCAGCTGTCCCTCATCTTGAGCTTTGCCACTCTGCTAGGAGGGACACCGTGTTTTCACAAGTTCCTATTTTGCTTGGATTACCTGAAAAAGTGTACAAAAGAAACGAAATTTTTGAGCCCAGGCACCTGTGGAAGTTTATCCCCGATACAAAAAGCCCATTCCAAATTGATGAGCAATTTTTAAGCTAATAACATGGTGGCCATTTCTAAGGTGTGAAGTTTTGAGGTTGTTTGTTACACAGCATTAGATAACTAATATGGAACCAAGTGTTCAAAGCACAAAATTTTACTTTAGTCTAATATTTCTCCTGCACCCCATTCCTTATCTGTCCTGCCTATCATGGCTTCTTTGGCTTAGTTCCTTGAGACAATCAATCTCCTCTCACCCAGCATGGTTGGAGCAGAGCTACAGGTCCACCACGGTGTTTTACTTAATTTTTCGTTTCAACTTAACATCCTTGGTTTGTGATATTAGCAGAAAAAGATCATCCTTTGGTACTGGCTAAGGGACGGCCTGTAAGTAGAGTGTGAATTAATGCTGTCTATTAGTAAAATTGTGCCTTCATGTTTGGCTCAACATAGTTACATAGGATCTGCTGCTGGGATTGAGGGTGTAATTCTACATTCTAGAGAAAGCTTCAATGGAGTCCTAGGGAGTCAATAAATAACATCTCTTTGTTCTCTTACAGAATTTGGAATCAACTGAAAAATAAGACATAGAAGATGGACTGATATAGATGAAAATATCCATTTTATTACTAAGGAGCTGATTGTAAGATGTGGATTATATATCTTAAAGGTGGGGAAAAGCTTCTTAACATTCCACCATTGAATGAAACCAATTTACTTTGCCAATCACAGGCAGAGGTGAATGAAGCAGGTCTCCCCCATGGGGTAGAGCCCGCCCTGAGAGACCTACCACAGCTGACCAAAATAAACGGGACACTGTTGTTATAGGGTGCGCTCAGGGAATCACCGCCAACACCTTAAGGGTTAAACAATGAGAGGTTTATTATAGCTGGCCAGAGACCACTCGCTAGAGTCCGGGCTCTGCGAGGGCCCCAACGCTAGGGCAGTCTGGGGTTTTTTTGTTTTGTTTGTTTTGTTTTTTTAAGATTTTATTTATTTGACAGAGAGAAAAACAGCCAGAGAGGGAACACAAACAGGGGGAGTGAGAGAGGGAGAAGCAGGCTTCCCGCCGAGCAGGCAGCCGGATGTGAGGCTCGATCCCGGTCTCCGGGATCATGATCTGAGCTGAAGGCAGCCGCTTAACCAGCTGAGCCACCCAGGTGCCCCCAGTCTGGGTTTTTAAAGAGATGAGAACTGCCCTGGTGGTCGTGTTTCCAAAGAAATGAAACAAACCCTGGTGGGTATGTCTCCCAAGGAACAGAACATATCCAGGTGAACATGTCTCCATCCAATAGCAAAGCGACAGTGGTAAGCTTATTCTTTTACAGAAGCAGGAGTAGCTGGTTATGCACGGTAGTGCAGTGGGGTGATTTATTATAGCTTTGTAATCGGCCAGGCCTGGTTGGGTGCTTTCCAGCTCCGAGTTCTGGGAAATGTTTATATCATTGTGCTCACCTAGGGTCAAATGTCCCAGTTAGCCTCACAACCACCATTTTGGGTATCTGGTGACCATTTAACACTGTGTGTTCCAAAGGTGAGCATGCTTCATTTCTTCCCCCACACTTACCCATCAGATAAGGTCCACATTGTGACTGCTGTGGATGTTCCAGAGAACTCGAGGACCCCCACTAACACCACAGATGGGTTTGGGAGGCCACCTTCCACAACCAACAGCACTTGGGAGCCCTAGACACCTGTTTTCCATGCAACACCTCATTGACTGGCACTGGAGCCTTAAGAGACAGGAGTTACTTATTTCCATTTAATGAAGGAGATTCAGAAAACTTAACTGATGGTCCCAGATGATAGGATTCAAATGTAGAGCCCAGTGTCCTATCTGATGAATCATGCTGCCTTGTGACTCACTGACCTGCATATTATAGGGCAGATTCTAAACATATCAGAGTTGAAGTGTCAAGGCATTCTGGAAGAAGCAGCTTAGAAGAGAAGAGGTGGAAGTGTCCAGGAATAAGGAATCAATGGTATGGAACTCAAGATTATCCAATGTGATAGACACGTGCTGAATATCCAGCAACCGCCCAAGGCCAACTCCCTTGTCCTCACAGGTGCCCTGGTTTTTGCTCCTCACCACCCAGTGGAGTATATGTGGGACACATCACAAATCAAAGCAAGCAAGTCACTTCCCAGACATTCAGGACAGAGGTGAAAAGAGCATCATAGTCTCACCACATGTCGTTTCAGAACCAGATGAGAACCTTGAGACTTGCTGGTTGAGGAAGAAAACTCTCAACTTTCTTCCCTCTAAAGTTTCTTTTTTTTTTCCTAAGATTTTATTTATTTGACAGTGAGAAACACAGCGAGAGAGGGAACACAAGCAGGGGGAGTGAGAGAGGGAGAAGCAGGCTTCCCACTGAGCAGGGAGCCTGATGTGGGACTCAATCCCAGGTCTCCGGGATCATGACCTGAGCCAAAGGCAGTCGCTTAACCAACTGAGCCACCCAGGCACCCTCTTCCCCCTGAAGTTTTAGTTCCAAGTAAGCAAGAGTGAAGCTTTACTCAGGTAACTGTTTGAATCCCTTGCCTTGATCTCTTGATCTTACCTCTGGCCCCCACCATTCTGACTGAATTTTTTTTTTTTTTTAAACAGAGCAGGAAGTTTAGGCAGGAGCAGGCTCAGCTGGTGGTAGGCCAGCTGATGGCATGGAATGTTGGCTGTGACCGAGAGCTCCCTTTCCCCACCACTTCACATGTTTTTGTCTCAGCACCAGTCCAAGATGGGCATGCTTCCTCCCTTACTCAAGTCTAGGGAGGTGGCTTCATGGAACCCTCAGAGAGTGAGGGGGGAGTGCTCTGCAGCAACATGAGAGGGTGCTACTCAACTTGTGTCTGAGAAAAAGGGGCCAGTGGCGGCAGAGAAAAAGGCTATGTTCGAGAAACAACAGCACCCTACTCTGTCAGCTCGTTGAATATTGTCCAAGATGACTCACTCACACAGCTGCTGGCTGGGAGCTCAGCCGGAACTCACAGCCAGGTGCCCTGATTCTCTTTCATGTGGCCTCTCCATGCAGCTTAGGCTTCACAGAACATGGTGACTGGATTAAAGAAAGGATTGTACGAAGAGTGGGAAAGAAGCTGCGAGGCTCTGAAGGCCTAGCTTCAGAAATTATCCAAGATCCCTTCTGCCACATTCCATTGGTCAAAGCAAGGACAATCCTAACTCAAGGGGAGAGGAGTGGATGCCACCATTCTATAGGAAGATTAGCAAAGACTCTATAGCCATCTTTAACCATCACACTAAATTTCTGAGTTAAAGTGATCCTAAGACTTTTTTTTAACCTAAGAGTGACTAGAAAAATTATGAGTTTTATTTATTTAATTTTTCGGTTATGATTATAAAAATAACAAAAAAACTTAACATTGAAATACATAAAGTGATATGCTGGAGATTTTTTTTTTTTTAAGATTTTATTTATTTATTTGACAGAGAGAAACACAGCTAGAGAGGAGGGAACACAAGCAGAGGGACTGAGAGAGGGAGAAGCAGGCTTCCTGCCGAGCAGGAATCCCGATGTGGGGCTCGATCCCCGGTCTCCAGGATCATGACCTGAACCAAGGCAACCACTTAACCAACTGAGCCACCCAGGCGCCCCTGGAGATTTTTTTTTTTAACATTCATTTATTCATTTGAGAGAGCAAGAGCTTGGCTGGAGAGGCAAAAGGAGAGGGAGAAAGAATCTTAAATGGACTCTAATGAGCAGGAATGAAGCCTGCTCAGGGCTCCATATCATGACCCTGATATCATGGCCTGAGCAGAAACCAAGAATCAGATCCTTAAAAAAAAAAAAAAAAAGATTTTATTTATTTATCTGACAGAGAGAGAGAGATCATAAGTAGGCAGAGAGGCAGGCAGAGAGAGAGGAGGAAGCAAGCTCTCTGCCGAGCAGAGAGACCAATTCGGGCCTTCATCCCAGGACCCTGAGATCATGACCTGAGCCAAAGGCAGAAGCTCTAACCCACTGAGCCACCCAGGTGCCCAAGAATCAGATCCTTAACCAACTGCACCATCCAGGCATTCTTGTACTAGAAAAAGAAATCTTAAGAGTTTATTTTTTTATTGAGAGAGGTATAAAAGCAGGGAAGGGGTAGAGACAGAAGGAGAGAGAGAATCTTAAGCAGACTCCCCACTGAGCACAGAGCCCAACCTAAAGCTCCATCCCTCAACTGTAAGATTATGACTGGATCAAGAGTCAACATTTAACTGACTGAGCCAACCAGGCACCCCTGTCCTGGAAATGTTCATAGAAAGAATTCATAAATGAAAAAAGTTTCACCCAAATTTAAAAAAAATTGTCTTTTTATTATTAAAAATTTCAAATTATATAAAAAAGGAAACAGAAAAGTGTAATGATTCCTATGTACCTGTGTACCTAAGCTTCAATAATTATCAACTCAGAGCCAGTATTTTTTCACCTATACCTAAGCCTATTTTCTCCTTTCATATATTGGTGTGAAACCCTTTTCAAAGATCACATAGTTTTGTTCATAAATATTTCAACATGTATTTGTGAAAGGTGGGAATGCTTTAAAAAAATACAGGGTGATCAGTGTTCATAGACATATGGTAATGATCATTTCACAACATGTACACTAGCAAATCAGGAAGTTGCACACCTGAAGCTAATATAATGTTATATGTCAATTTCATCTCAAAAAAATTGAATTAACAATTCCTTAAAAGTAGTTGGATATTTTAGTGCATCTTTATTTGGCAGAACTAGCAGGCAAAAATAAGTAAGGGTAGAGAGTTGCGCTACCCAGTTCATCGGAATAGCCACACAGGGCTGCTGAGCACTTGAAATACTGGAACTAGGAAATTGAATTTTCAATTGTATTTAATTTTAATTAATTGCAATATGATTTTTAAAATGAATATTTGATTCAGTAGTGACAAATTTTTAAGAAGATTGAGAACAACTTAGGCATGTGAATCTACCTTTTCAACTGTAGGTTTTATGGAATCTAAATATAGAGCAAGTATTCCTGATGACAATTTAGCATCTGAATTAAGAAGTGATGGAAATGTAAAAGATACATTGATAACAGACAAAAATGTAAAACATTTCATTAATATATTTTATATTGACTACTTATTGAAAGGATAATATTTGGATATGGGGTATTATATAAATATGCTAATTAAAATTTCACCTATTTCTTTTTAACATGACTACTGGAAAATTTTCAGTTGCATATGTTGTCTACAGTATATACAGATGGCGTTGGGATAGACAGTCTGAATGATGTAATCAAGAAAGTCAATTTAATAGATAAATATCATATTCCCTTTTCCTATAAACATAATCTTCTCTAGGACTTATAGATCACTTTGAAATTGATTATATATTATTCAACAAGGAAAATTTCAGCAAACTCCCCAAAGCATGAATTATTCAGAGCACCCTCTAACCAATATTAATAGCACAACTGCAATCAACAAAAAAGACTCACCCCTATGAAAATATAGGGATTCTCTCCTAAAAACCTCTTCTGTCAAAAATGAAACCAAAATGTAACTGTTGGATATTTCAAACATAACAATAATGAGCAAGCTGCATAGCAATGCTGTAGTGTCTGCCAAAGCTGCAATGAGAAGCAAATTCAACGTAGCAAATACTTTTACCATTAAATAAGCAAGAAGGAAAGGAACAGAATTAAGCATTAAGCTCCAAAAGTTAGAAAGTAAAGTGCCTGAATGAAATCCAGAGAAAGGAAAGACAAAAGTAAAACAAAAAAATTACATTACAAAATGGAACTAAACAGTCTTAGATAAAAAAAAAATCAGTAATATTTTGCTTATATACTAAAGGAAAAATGTGGAAAAAATGCAAATACCCAATATTAGATACATAAAAACAGCCCACATCTACTAAATATTTCCATCTTCTAGTCATTGTGCTAAGCATGCTACCTACCCTCATTCTCTTCCTAGCATACTTGTGAAGTGTAAAATCCTATTATATCTATTTTTCATTTTTGCATTTCAGAAGCCAGGGACTTACCTAACTAATCTCATCATAAGAGGAAGTAGGAAAATGGAGATTTGAATTCAGGGCCTCTGGACCTTGGGTCTGGCTGTTGTACTATTTCATTTTATTTTATCTTATTTTATTTTGTTTTATTTTTTTAGAGAAAGAGAGAGAAACAGAATGTGGGAGCAGGGAGGGGAGGGGCAGAGGCAGAGGGAGAGAGAGAATCTTAAGCAGTCTCCATGCCCGGCACTGGGCTGGATATTATGACCTGAGATCATGACCTGAGCCAAAAAGAAGAGTCAGACACTTAACCAACTCTGCCACCAAGGTGCCCGTGGTCCTGCCATTTTTTAAATCTCTACATTGTACTGAGTAGTGGAGAAAATTACAGATACAAAAATTTTTAAATAATGTACAACTCAGCGACACAGTTGAAAATCCATACAGAAGATATGAATCTCCAGTAAAATGTGACTTACCAAACTTAAATCAAGAAATGGATAATAATCTAAACAAAGCAATAACCATGAAAGAGAAGTTGGCTGTCTTCACGAAAGATGCTGGGCTAAGTACTTACAAGAGGAAACTCTTTTTAAAAAGACTTTGAAGAAGTAGATAATTCCCTCATCAAGAACTTGTTCTAGGACAAGGGACAAGGGAAACAATGGATTACAGCACGAGTGGGTGTATGAGGCCAATTCAGAACAAAGTATAGAAAAAAAGTATAGATGATGCTCACTTATATACATTGAAACAAAAATTTTAAACAAAATTACACCAAATAAACCCTGTAGTACATGAAATGCCAAGTGATGTTATATTAGAAACATAAGGATTTTTTAAAGATTTTATTTATTTATTTGAGAAAGAGAGAGAATGAATGAAAGAGAGAGCATGAGGAGGTAGGAGGTCAGAGGGAGAAGCAGACTCCCTACTGAGCAGGAAGCCGGATGTGGGACTCAATCCCGGGTCTCCAGGATCATAACCTGAGCTGGCAGCAATTGCTTAACCAACTGAGGCACCCAGGCGCCCCTATAAGGATAGCTTAATACGAAATATCCACTCACAAAATTCCTATCAGTATCTGTCCTCTCAACAGGTATTTTGAAAAATTTGATAAATTTCAATATCTATTTCTGATTTAATTTTTATTATTTTAAATTTATTTTTAAATACTAAACTTTGATTTAAAAAAAAATACACTTTCTTTTTCTTGGTAAAGAACATCTGTCTCAATGGCCAAAATCTAACTGGTATAAATAAGAATCAGTATCACAATTAAAAGGGACACAGCAGGGGCGCCTGAGTGGTTCAGTCCATTAAGCTTAAACGTCTGACTCTTGGTTTTGGCTGAGGTCATGATCTCAGGGTCCTGAGACAGATGGGCACTGTGCTCAGCAGGGAGTCTGCTTGAGATATTTTGTCTCCCTCTGCCCCTCCCCCCACACATGCTTTCCTGCACTGTCTCTAAAAGTAAATTAAAAAAAAAAAGCAACGCAGCAAAGGCATCTCCATTAAAAATCAAGAACAAGACAAAGATTCAGATGTCAGCACAATGATTTACCATTATTCCAGAAATTTTGGCTATTTCTAAATAATGCAAAAGAAAAAAAAATCTTATTTACATTTGTACCAACACCGTTCGCCCTCCAGGAACAAACCTCTCCAGGAAGAAATGTGAAAAGAGAAGGAATCAAAATTATATATAATCTAATCTTTGTAACATTTTAGTAGAGATAGTGAGCAACTTTTTCAATACTTTCCTAAACCTTCAATTTAGCATAAGCTAAATTTTGCAATCAGGAAAAGATCCCTAACAACCACAAAGGAAAAGACTCCCTAGGGAGAGAGAGCTGGAGGAGGAGTTGGGTGAGCTGGTGGGGGCGGTGTGGGTCGTAGGGAAAGGGACTGGCTTGGAACCAAGGTGCAGGCCCCCCAGTGCTAAGAACTTCCCAGGAAATCCTGCTTCCTCGTCTACATCTGTGTGCACGGAGAGACGAAGGTGACTATCTCTTAGAACACTGCAGAACAAAGTCCTCAGTGAGTGAAGCAGCAACAGAGTCTGTAAAACATCAGAGGCCAAGCATGGGGTGTGACAGTGTTTCCAAGACTGGTTAAAGTCCTCAGCCCCAGTCAGTCAGATGGTGGGCTTTGGGGCCCTAGGCCCAACTCTTCTCACGGACACGCGGTCCCAGCCCGGGGTGAGCAGGAGTCTTCCTGGCCAACTTTATTTTTTACTTCCGGTTTCCCAGTGTCAGCCTGGAGAGGTGGGGAGAAAGAGATTTTGTGTGTGTGTGTGT